>PNEQ01048727.1:0-13054 GCA_003012365.1 Medauroidea extradentata | reverse complement strand
CACACTGCCTGCATGTCACTAGAGCATGTTGCCTGCATGTCACAACAGCACATTGCCTGAATGTCACAACAGCACATTGCCTGAATGTCACAACAGCACATTGCCTGCATGTCACAACAGCACACTGCCTGCATGTCACTAGAGCATGTTGCCTGCATGTCACTAGAGCATGTTGCCTGCATGTCACAACAGCACATTGCCTGCATGTCACAACAGCACATTGCCTGCATGTCACAACAGCACACTGCCTGCATGTCACTAGAGCATGTTGCCTGCATGTCACTAGAGCATGTTGCCTGCATGTCACAACAGCACATTGCCTGCATGTCACAACTTCACATCACCAGCACGTCACAACACAAGTCTACATTTACTTACCAAGCGTGGTGGTGCAACTGTAATGTAACACGTTGGACTTGCAGTCGAGAGGTGCCGGGTTCTATCCCTCGGCTTCGGCCATCCTTATTTCTGTTTTCCATGGTTTCCCGATACCGCACCAGGCGAATGCTGGAATGGTTCTTCTCCCAGCTCTTGTTATTGTACCAAGTATTGTGTCACCGTCTCTAATGACGTCACTGCGACGAGACGTACAGCCCTACCTTACTTCACGTCATAACCAGTGGCGGATTTAAGCCTTTTTCTCAGGTCCTCCCCCGGAAAAAATTTGGATTTGTAGGTGCAAAATGGCGCTATTTCAGGAGTTTTCAGGCCAAAAATTTGAATATACTTCTTTCAAAAAATGGTTATATTTTTTACGATAAATTACATTTGTAAAGGGAAAATCTATGTGCTGGTATAAAAAAAATTCTGACGTGCCATGTTGTCATCACCCCAATTAATAACAGTAATTGCCATCAATTATAAGGAATTATCATAAATTACAGACATAATAATAAAAAACATGTCTTGCAACGATTCATTCTTGTCATCGTGTCAGGATGCCGATATTCTCTACGTACAGAATTATTGCATTTAGGAAAAACAGAAATGTATATAATTGATCTTTGTGGAAACAGCAGGTGCAAGTGCCTGAGCCTTATCGTCCCCCCCCCAAACCTACACTCATGTAACCCCCCCTAGCTGCTGGCCGAGAGGGGAGGAAAGCCAGCCTATTGTGTATAAGATACAAATGTTTAATAGTTACAATAATTAGAATGTGAGGAATTTTAGCAATTAATTAAAATAAATGTAGTGTATTTGTCAAAGTACAGTTGAATTAAATTATCTAATAAATGAGGCAGTGGCAGGATGTTAAAAGTGTCCTTGAGGGGCGGGGCCATCTTTCGGAAGCTGTCTCCTAATTGGTCCAACTGAACCAACGCCTGCAGGGCAAGAGACAGGGAAGTTGGCGCCAGACAAGAGCATGGCTAGGTCATTGACAGATTTTGGGACAGATGTTTTCCAGCCGTGGAAGACCGCATTGAGACGCAGATAACGACGGGCCGGGGTGCCCCAGGGAGTCAGTTCAGGCGCCGGACGCGTTTACAGAGATGGTGTTAAATCAAGAGATCGACGGACCAGGTGATACCGCCGGGCTTTTTCAATTTATGCGCGGGACGCCTACGAGTTGCGGTATTCGGACCGGATATTTAGAAGTATTGTAAAGCGTCACAAGTTAGGGCGGCAGACCGCTGACGACGCCATGGTAACCTTCAACGTATTTTAGCTACATATTGCTGAGACTAGCGAGCGTATAATCATCAAGTGCAAAGCCTACAAACATTGCATAAGAACGATAATGCAACGGGAGAACAGTAAGAGCTTGCTATCTGGTTTAAACTGAACATGCCGACTTCTTGTTACTCCACGCACTGTACACCACAGAACTTTAGGTCGCCGTAAGTTAAGTACAATTTTAAGATTCTGCATGAACGAATGTTTTTTTGTTGGGTTAGCTCTTGAAAAAACATACTGTAATTTTAATTATTGACAACTAAGTTGCAGAAAACATTTTGAATCTGGAAACTAGACGTGTTTATTACATACTACAGATACACTGCATTCTGTGATGCAATTCTTAAAAAAACACATTGGAAACCATAACCTACCAGACCTCACAAAATATAGGCGCGACCTGGTAAATTTTGCAATAAATTTTGTTCTGCTAGTCCACGATTTTTTTTTCGGGAATCTTCCGGTTACCCTGCCCCTTCATTCCGGTGTTGCGGCATACTGATATCATGTCACCCATCACAAGCACAGCATACCTAGTTGTTAAGTACTGGTCAAAATCGCTTCACTCGTTCAAAAGCCTCTTGTCACGAGAACATACACCCACGAAAACCAACAGACTTGTCGAAACTAAACCGTTCATACTGAAATTAGATATCACGAGCCAATGGCTATTCGCTCACATTTATCGACACAAGAATAAAAATAATGTATTTTTTACGACATTGTGATAGTCGTGAAGATGAAGTGAGACAGAGAGTGGTGGTGTGAGGCAGCGCCCTTAGGGGTGGTGTTGCCACTGGAGCGACGATGGACGTCGTGAGAAGTGACGGGCCGAGAGGCGACGCTGGCGGCGGCGCAGATATGAGGACCCAGCGCCTTGGGGGCGGAATCACGACGGCGTCGAGGCTGATGTAACATCAGCGGAGCTGACGAGGTGTGGCATCACGAGGGTGGCAACACGGCAGCGGTGGTCGGTGTCGAGTCTGAGTAACATCATCGCCCTACAGAAGGGACACACAACACTCAGGTGTTGTGTCGGCGCGACTGAGCTGACGAGGTGTTGCGTCTCGGATGGCAACACGACAACTGTTGTTGGTGTCGAGGCTGTGTGACGCCAGCGGGCTGCAGGAAGGACGAACAACACTTGTGGTGTTGTGTTGGATTGCTGCAGAGGCGGTGAGCTGTGGAGAACAACACTGACGGTGTTGTGTCGAGGAGGGCAGTAACTGGCTACTTGAGGAGACTGTCTACTTGGTGATTCAAGAGAAAGAGGGCTTCGAGAGTTCGCTGTTGGTCCTGCTCGGAGGAGGTGCTAAGCTTGTGCAGAGAGGCTGGTGAGAACATCTTGGTGATGTCAGGAAGACGTCTTGGTGACGTCGGAGTCTACTGCGAGGCTACAGGCACATACCTTCGGAGCAGTACTGGGTGAGACAAGAAGACTTCTGCTGCGCGACGGGAGTCGAACCGAAGACCTCAAGAGTGAAGACAGTGGTGACTCTGGGTGTTGCACTGTACATGGTGAGACATCCTCCCTTAGGACTGTTAAGGTTGTACATTGTCACTATTTGAGTAACTGTTGATTGGATCTATGACTGAATTTTATTGTGATTTGTAGTCTTTAATTGATTAATTGTAAATATTCTGGTGCTTTAATTGTCAAAGTTAATTAACGTGTCTATGACACAGTAGTAATTGTGTGCATAACTAATCGTGTTGTGAGAGTTATTGTTGATTACTGTTTTGTGTATTTTGTAGCTTTGTGAGCTATTAAATCCAGTACTTAATTTAACTTTTTATTTATAATTATAAGACCTCCATCCCAAAATAACTCATGGGTATTGCCCACATATAAAGTTTATGTGCTCCAAACTTGTAACAATACTATAATACTAACTAATAAATTAATGATTTTTCGCACAAATTAAATTTTAGAATTTTTCACGCTAGAACGATCTTAAACTGATTTCACGGTATAAATAACCTAATAAAATCGAACCTGTGTCACAGTATCAGCATCGCCGTATCCTGTTGCTTCACGTTTCTGCAGTTTACTAAAAATATGTCAATAGGTTATTTTCTCTATCCCACTAGTTAGTATTCAACATTTAAACATAACTTAAAACACTTCACAAAAAAAATATTTGAAACCGTCACTCATTCACTGCACTCTAGTGACAGACAGTGTGTAAAGACAATCCCCCCCCCCAAATTCTGCTAACGACTATGGGATGATATTTATGACAGGGCCGTGCTCTGACCAGTCTCTCTTCGACCTGACCACTCGCCTTCCTACTGAGAACGTGTCGAAAGAAACGTTAGACAAAATACAAAAAAAAAAAAAAAAAAGTAAATATATCCTCACAGCACACAGCGCTTTTCGAGCAAGAACGAGCCTCGCTTACGTAAAACGGAGCTTGAGAAAGGGGAAAATGTTGTACAACAATATTGAATTATGCAGTTATGATCACGTAAAATGTACATATTATATGGGTGCTTATATTAAGTCATTTGTGAGTACTTGTGCATGGTTGAATATTATTTGCAAATATTTATTTGTACAATTTACTTAACTAAAAAAACACACAACAGGTTCTTAGGGGGGCCCCTCCGCCCCCCTTAAAACCGCCACTGGTCATAACAGCAAGTTGCCGGCACTGTGGCGTAACATGAACATCATTCCAAAACTACTAGATTACTGTGTCTCAAATAAATGCACCTACAAGCGGATTATAAACATTTCGTATGGAATGTCATTACTTTGGGGGCTAGAGGAATAACAATTATAACGTGAACATAGGTCAAATCACATAGCCGTGCGTGAGCTATATTGCGTGATATGTACTATTCAGTTCATACAACTCGATGCTATGTCTGTCTGTTAATAAGGATAGTTACACGTGATACTATTTATACCCTACGGATTTTTCCATGTGGCAACATACAGTACCAACCAAAAACGTAGGGCCACCCATACGTATAAGGTACCCCCGTCCCGGATTCATAATATTGGTTGGAGCGACACTGTGAATATGTTTCTGAATATAATCGCCATAAGCTTAGTTTTTGTTCAAATAAAGGTTTTTGTATATTTCTTTGTTTACAAACTATGAATTTTTGAATATATCGCAAAACTAAAAAAAAATCACTACATTTGACAGTATACAAAAATAATAAAACAAAAACTTTTTCAGGTAGGTTAATGTATTTTGTTCGTGTAGCATAACGTTTATAAACGTAAAATCCTATACAGAATTCACAGGGAAAAATTATTTGTAACTTTATTTTGCCTTTTTGATAATAATAAACATAAGGGAAAAACACTCAAAACACACTTTACACAACTGGGTGAAATCATGTTTTAGACACGTGGTATAAACGTTAATGTTACTGCTACTTCTTGCCAAACATATCCACTAACAAGCCTAGGCTGAAAACACTCGGCGGCTCAGTCAATACCACAAAAATATACACACGGAATTAGTGAAATATTTATGCAGTTTTCTCTGTATTTTAAAATCACCTATGTGGCTAAAAAGGAGGATGAATTAATTTTTATTTACTGCGATTGCTTAGTAGTATTTTACGTGCATAAACATTCTACTTCACAAACAAAATACATTAAGATACCTGAAGTAGTTTTCGTTTTATTATTTTTTGTATACTGCAAAATGTAGTGATTTTTTAGTTCGGCGCTACATTCATAAATTCATACCTCATAAACAAAGAAATTTACAAAAACGTTTATTTGAACAAAAATGAAGCTTATGACGATTACATTCAGAAAATAATTCACAGAGTCGCTCCAACCAATATTTTGAATCCGGGACGGGTGTACCTTTTATGTATGGGTGGTCCTATGTTTTTGGTTGGTACTGTAAATGCCAAACTTTTATTGGATTTAATACTTTTTTTCGTACGTTACACTCTAGGTGAGATCGGTGGAAGTGTTTGTCCTCTACCCAGTTTAGTTGGTTCGAACAAGCAGTCACAGACCGCTCTCTATAGTCGCTCTGCGGTTGTATCGCAGAAGATGGCTGGTTTTATTTCAACTACTGGGTGAGTCCTAATTTTACCGACAACTTTTAGGAGATGATTCCTCACCTCAAAATATAACAAAAACATATGGAGACTTAAGGCTTAAAGTTAGTATTATGGGAGTTATTCACCCTTAAAGAGAGATGTTTGTGGATGTTTTTGTGTACGTAAATGAGAAACTTGACATGAACCAGACGTCCACGTATCTTTCTCAGACCGTTTGTCCTGCTACAAATCGCCCACTTCCCTGGCAGCAGGTACAAAAGATGCGAATATACTAATTATCGGCGGAACTGCTAATTAGTATATCTCCTGGAGCATCTCAGACATCAAATAGGGTGAGTGGAAGTGCGCGAATGTGTAAGACGCGAGCGACAAGGCCTCGCACTATTGCACCCCATCAGGGTTTAGGAATGGGCCAATGCAGTGCGACCCTACATAGTCAAATACTCTGTATTAGTATTATTTAAATGTAGTTCCCCCAGGAACATGAGTAATTAGAGACATGTGTTACTTAATGAGAAATTGACAGGCACAGATACCATAATAATTTATTTCATTTTAATTAAGGCCGTTGCCAGATTTTGTAATTTTAATATTTGGTTGTTTTAAATTTGCTAGTGATGTCCTAAATAATATAATATGTTTTAAATTATTAATTGCATCTAGTGTATTCATTTGTTCACCATCACTACTTCATCTCGTTTATTTTGTTGTGTTTTGACGGAAGATGCTGCGCCCTCTGCGCGCCATCTCCCAGAAGCAGGGGCTTGTTCGTCAGACCACCGAGCACGACACACGTGCGGGAGAACTGCTCTCGCGCCGCCCCTGGACCGTGTGTAGTGTGCAGTGAATCTTTAGTCAGTTAGTGTTAACATTCGTGTTCTATCCAGGGACCGAACCGCCGTCATCTCCGCGGTTACAGTAATTTGTAGCAAATGTGTACCTAATCATCAAGTAGCCTACTATTAAATTTGTTTAAATCAACACAGTACTTCACACGTGTATTTCAGTGTCGAAGAGGCGTGGCCCTGGCCTAAACAGGGGCTAGGTGTGTGTATGTAAGTATACATCACCATCATCAAGATCAGCAACATCAGCGACGCTGCTTGGGGGCAGCCACATGGTCGTCGGCCACGACCTGAGAAAGACGTCTCGTGCTCGTGTTTCGCCGAGTTTAAACTGCGAAACTGGCGCCTATGGGTATTCTAAACCTTCCCCTGAACACAGCCTCTCTTCGTTTAGCCTCCACATAGCTCAGAGTCACGTTAAACTATGTAACATTAAGGACCAATTTTTTGTATAAAGTTTACGTGAACGAAGCTGTTAAAAGTATTTGTTGGCATTTTGTAAAAATCATCTCTTTAAAAATAAAAAATCGATGGAGGCGTCATTGTAATTGTTCGAAAAGTGGTAACTGTGCATTTTAATCAGCATCTTTTGATATATTATACAAGAAAAGGTTGACAGAAACAAAATCGTTCGCCTTTGTGTGACATTTTTAGGACAGTGGTTCTTGTTGAGATCCATGTTGTAGTCTTTTGAAACGTTTATTAATGACGCCCGTCACTATGCAACCTGTGTGACGTATGTTAGGCGGTTTGTCTACTAGACGGGCGCTGTGATCTACACATTCGTTCAGTTGACATTTAGGCAATGTGTTGTGTCAATTATCACCCGTTAACCGAGTAATAACTGCCACATGTCATTAACAAAACTACGAACACAACAGTGTAAATCACAGAGGTCATTGGTACAGTATTCATGTTCTCAGATCGTACGTATTACACTGTTGTTTTAAGAGACGACTTAGAATGTCCAAATCACGGACAAATGTTTGCAATAAACAATACAATAATACTAATAAGTTGTAGGTCATTCGGAATAAAGTGAGCACTAAAGATTTAACCTTTGAAAAAAATCACTAGCCGTTAATGCATATTAATCAACATTAACAATAGTTTTATTATTGTTTGTAAGGTTGGTAGCGAATGATTGCATGTAGTTCCGTATATTTTCTTATTTTAAATACAGCATTAGTGAAAGAACATAAATGAAATCGACCTATCTGTATATCATGTACCTTAAAATATTTACTTATGATCTTATTGACATACCTACTGACTGTGTAATTTTACTTAATTTGCTCCAGCACAAACAAAGGGATTAAACCGTCCGCTGAACTTCAAAACTGTCGTTGACACAGGCCGCTAAAGCTCGCGCCACAGACGTAGTTCAAAATTCCACCGACAGGTGGCATCAGAGTTAGGTTCTCGCCGCTTCGCTCGCTTGAAACTGGGAGCGTGTTGAGTCATTGAGTGTGTATGTCCAATATGGGTTTCTGATGAACACATTCGAAGTATTAGAATTAACTGTTTATGGATAGCATTGCTGAATGACGTGAAGTCATTAGTTATCTGTAATCTGTTATGTTTTACGATCGCCAGCCTGAGCATACGGAATTAGAAATAGCATTTTTTTTCTGTTTCACGCATTAAGAAAATACGTTATTATTGATTTTGTTAATTGCGTCGTCGTTCTTGGCAGTATGCTAAACGGAACTTGTATTCTTGAAGTTCTTGCGTTGTGTGTGTTTTTAACGGCGACTTTGAATTACAAATTAATATACTACGAACGCATTTACGAGATTCGTAACGGAAATAGTGCGTGTCGTATCAATTAGAAACCAGTGTTATAAGACGTTAACGCGCAGGTATTTATAACTAAGACTACTTACTATTGAGTATAGCATACGTACGTACGTCGCCCGTTCATTTAATGAGAAGATAGTATAGATAACATTTATCGGAGCAGTGTAATGTAGATGTTAACATTGATTGTACAAGCCTATGTAAATACAAGCATGTGTCAATGTTTATGTTTACATGCGGCGGAAAGATATAAATTGGCAGAAAATATAAATTAACCAAGGCTTTTTTGAGTGCTCACTTTATTCCGAATCACCTATACATACACCGATACATACCGAAGGAATTCTTTTCTGCATAGCTCATTTCTTCAAAATCATCCTTCAGTACACAACGTACCTCCTTCCTGGCAGCTTTATCGTTTCACTGGGTTCTTGTAATCAGAGAGGGTCTGATATCACAGGGCGGGTCTCAACACACGACGTCAACAATTCGGCAATTTGAACTATATGTAAGTCCATGCACCACGTCTGACATAAACCTCCGTACTTGAGTACTCAGTTCCGTACAAACATTGTGTGGCAGTTTGCATCCATGTCCTACTCCCACCAATGTCTTCCTAACCGAACGGGAGGATACGGTTCCGCAAGAATCATTCGGCTGCTTTTAGCCCCCGCACAGTAACCGGGAACATCTGTAAGGTCCCCTTCATATCAGCGTGTCTACCAGTTAATACACGGAAAATACTGTACGGTATAAATCTATCGTGTGGCCTGCACACATAGGAACACGGATCGCCAAACCCGGTTCCTAGGAACCAAGTATTCCGTGACTCGCTCTACACGCAGTGGAGGAGAATGCCAACAACGGGTCGTCATTTCACACAGTTTCACTCTGAGAACGTAAGGACGAGCTGCTCAAAAGTGGCTGCTGCCGTGATTGTTTTGGATGAGATAGGAGTATTTAATAAAAGAAAACGCGAAAGAGATCATAGTGGATCAAGACGTGGTTGTGTAAAAAAGAAAAGTAGCCGCATGTTAAACTATTGAATGAGCTGAGACAACTGTGTGAAGGACCACCAAAATTATTTAAGAATTAGTAAGGAAGAATTTGCTTATTTATTGTACCGATGCGGCACCCATTGCAAAGCAAGATTCGTGAGAATATCCACATCGGTCGAACATCTACACTTACGTACTTGGCCACAGGACGAAACATGGAAGACTTGATATATTCGTGTGCCATATCTTCTCTAGCATTGGACAACATTATACCAGAGACCTGCAGAGCGATATGCCTCAAGAATGAATTTATAAAGATAAGTAAATATAACACACACGTGTTAAACTTTGTAGACATAATGTGATAAACGTATGGTACAATTAGCTACAAATACATAACAGTGATAAAAATTAAAAAAATGTTATCGACATACGCCATTGCTGCAAATGGTGTGCCACAGAAAAACCAGAAAATACACACAAACAGACAAGTAAACAAAAAAAATAGGACTTTGTTTGCAACTGGCAAACATAGGTAGACATATACAATGCCACAAGGAATTCAGTCAATGAGTTACAAGAAAATAAATTAACACAAACGAGCATCCAAGCACAAAAATCAAACCAAGAAAAAATAAGTAACTCAGATTGTTCCACAAATGGAATTCCTTCAGTAAATCCGAAACGCAGACAAAAATAAGCATAATTATAACAACAAAAAGACAAAAAAAAAACGAGTGACAAAAAGATGGATGTAGACGACGTAGCAGAAACACAGACACCTCGAGGAGAGCGTTTCTAATGAAAAATCTTACTATAAGGAATAATGTTTAGTTACAGATTATCTCGTTGTAGACGCGTCGTTGAAAACGCGTCTGGGATTTTGACCACTCGCGTCCGCATTTGACATGCCACTATTAGTTTCCAGCCAGGTAAGGGTGTCGATATTGTTTTGGTTTGTGTTGCACTACGTAATTTTCTGCCGCAGAAATGCCGTAAACACTAAATACCTACATCTGCATTACTGCAATCGATAAGGAAGACACTGAAAGGGGAATTGTAGTGGAAGGCGAATGGAGGAAATGCCCGTTGCCTGAAAACCAATATTATAACTTACAAGCGACATCTCGCATCACTGCGATACCCGTGAAAAGGGACAGAACGCTATGTATATAATACTAAACTTTGCCGAAACAGAGGGTCCTCCCGGAGGTCTTGCTGGGGCTGTGTGCCGTGCCATGCGGTCTTGGTGGGGTCAGCCGAGAGCCAGGAAATCTGCCAACAAATCCACCTAAAACTGCCATTACCGAATCAGGAGGGGGTGGACGAGTGTTGCGAAAAGCTTCGGCTTAGTAGTGGCACTGCAGGAAGCCATCCTCCTGCCTAGGCTACCTGACAAGAGGGAGTAAAGGGAGGCCTGAAAACCTTCTGGAATCTCTAAGACAGTGTAGGGCTTGGGGGGACGCAGGCAAGTAGGCCCAACGACAACCAGGCCCTGGCCTGGCCCAGGTATATTTGGGATGTGGCCGAGGTGAAGTTACCGCCCATACCTCATTACTGTTGTCCCTCCGGCTCCTCCCACTGTACACTACTACACCAAAGTTTAAACAGTGTCAACACGCGAATAATTAGCGAATTTTAAATAGTTACGTACATTTATTATGTTCTCTGATATGAAATACAATCTTGTTGTAGACGTACTTGAGTGTTCATAAATTGTATCCTTTTCACATGAATTCAGGGCGTGACATTATTTTTAATATTGTCAGTGAAATTAGTTACTCAAATATGTGCCCCTACATACACATATATGAAAAACAGTAGCAATTGCACACTTTCAACATTTTTGTAAAAATGAATAAGACTAGCTTCTCAATGAGGTTAAATCTACAAGAAATTTATCTTTAACCGAAACTTTTCTACAGAAATATATTAATTTTCTCGTTGATTATAGGTCATGTGACAGCAGGGTCTCTACCACAGCAAGTATAATTTTAAAACCTTTTTTTATATTATGAGAAATGAGTTAAACTGCAAATTCACTTCATACGTGTGAAACAATTAGTTTATTCTATTATGGCATGTGCACGTGATGTGCAAGCTTACATATTCTCTTTAGGCAAACATACAGACCCTACATTCATTTGCTGAAATGAACAAACACAAAGTACTTGTAATTTTTCAAGTATATTAATCCGAATTCATTTAATGGAAACAGGAATAATAATTACAAAGCCTATCGCAAAAGAAAAATTTTTACATGACTGGAATAAAATCAGACAGGGAATTAAGTAATGTGTTACATTGAGTATTATCATATAAGTGTCATTATTTGTTATACCATGCCTACACCCTTTCAGGATGACATAAGTTTTCTTGTAAAAGTAAGCCTACTTTTCATGCTCAGAACACACATCATATTACGGATACAAAATTTAAAGAAGTTTGTAATTTTAATTGTCGTTAGTACAGCATAAGTTGATATTATAAACACAAAAAAAATCTTCGATTTAGTTAAAGATCGTTCACGAGTCCAAAACTTTTTTTTTCAATTTGTGAGACATTGTGTAAAAGTTGTGACACAAAGATAATTTTCTATTTTATTTTTTTTTTTTAATATTTATTTAACAACGGGTGGATACATTTGGGCGGCTCTTAAAAATGTATGGTCTTGGGTGTCGGTGAAGGCTGGATGATACGTACGTGCAGCAGCGTCAGAATACAAACGTGGAAGATACGGGCTATCCCCGAAATACCTGACCGACCGGCGACACCGTCCGGGCAGTTTTCTCATACAAAAATCCGGTGTGACACCGGCGGGGATGGAACCCGGATCGCCTTGTTAGAGGACATGTAATCGAATGACGTGATATTTGCATCCAATATTCATGGAGTAGTAGTAATTTTCAATTCACACAATTTTTAAACTACACACATAATCATATTTCACTTAAATTAAAAATAAATTTGGAAATAAATGACATAGCATTAGGTATGATTTTCCTATGGAAAAAATAAAAATAATTTACTTGTAATCATACAGGACATATATAATTTTATATTATATATAATTTAATAATTATATTAAATAATTGTATAAAATAATATTGTATTGTATTAAACGATAATAATTTAATTTTATTATATATATCATATATATATAATTATATATAATTATTTTACTACAAAATTGTGACCAAATGTATAGATAATGGTTAAATTACAGCTGTAGTAATTGAACTAATAGTCTCTTTTAAAAATAATTCCTTTCGTATCACCTCCGTGACTGTCAGAAACGTACGTGATAAAATTTAAATAATTGTCATACAAATTTGGTTAGTTTCTAATAAATACCTAATACTTAAATTTAAATAGGTCTATTTATGAAAAACTTAAGTTAAGGATAATTATACATTGGTTTGGTACTAACTTTACTCTACTATTTAAGAGACTATTATCTTTAAACATTGCTAAAACTCGCTGAAATAGTGGGCTTAGTGTCTCGTCAGCAGCTTAGGTCATTAGCATTTTACACCGTAAGTCACAATTATTTTAGGAAAACTAATAAAGCAATCAGCCATAATCTTTGTGGAGGAACCATTAATGTATTCACCTAGTGTAATTTTGCAAAATGACAGAAAATCTAAATCAGGATGTTTGGAGCCGGGAATTGAAACCGCGTTTTTCCGAATGCCA
>PNEQ01048726.1:0-43903 GCA_003012365.1 Medauroidea extradentata | reverse complement strand
ACAGACAGCAGTACAGCAGCCTTCCAAGAGGAAGAAAAATGAAAGCAATTCATCATCAGCAGAAGAAGACAGTCACTACTCCGTCCATGACTCATCTTCCGATTATGACTTTATGGCAGCTGAGAATAATGGAAGTGATGCCCAGGATTCTGAAGCTAATGAAATAGTCCAGGAAGAAGACCTCCAAAAGGAATCACTGATGGAACCACGAACTGTTCAGTGTAGAGATTTTGTACAGGTCAGGTTTGTTTACAATGCAGGCACAAAAAAGGAGGCAAACAAGTACTTTGTTGGAACAGTATTATCTGTAATTGCTGAAGAGTGTGAATGTAAATTTATGAGGAACTATAAAGGAAATGAGAAAATGTTTGTGTTTCCAGACCAAGATGACATTTCTGTAGTTTTACTGACTCAAATTACAAAAACGTTAATTCCCAAGACAGTGCACAGGGATAAGTTTACATTTTCTGGGTGATTGACTATGTACCTATTGTTTCTATGATGTAAGTACATGTATCAGTGATTGTTCAGTTGTTTTCTCCCCAAGTTATGTTCAACTGTGATTGTTAGGTTTTTTAAAACATTAAAAAAAGATATTTCGTTTTTACTACTTAGTATACAATCGGATATCTTCTAAAAATTTTATTTTTGTCCCAAGTAAATGTAATCTAGTTGTTAACTTGGGACACTGGTTGAAATATACAGCTAACTAATGGAGATCTTTGTTATGTCCCAAGTAACCCCACCTATAGGGGTAACTTGGGACACCATTAAAATATTTTTTTACTCAAAATATTACAATGCCAGATCATTTCTTTATATTATAATTAGTAGTACTTAGTCTTACTGGAATAATGGTCAAGGATAGATATCTATAAAATAACCTGTTCCTTACATAAAAGCCTTTTGAAATTGAAAAGTGTCCCAAGTATACCCGTATGAGACCCGTAAAAATGCAAAATTTTATATTTGTGCCAAACACTGTTCAGCATTTGCACATCAGATAACATGTCATTTCCCCAAATAAAAAACATATTAGGCCGCATAGTATTTGCATAATCTCTCTTCAAAGTCACAAAATGGCCATTGCGGTGGAGCCAGAATCAAACAAAGTAATTAACTAACGAATTAAATATTATAGGATCTGAAAGTCAGTGTATCAATGCATTTTATGACATGTTTGACAATGTTTTGTTTTGCAAATTTCAGTAGTAGCCAAAAGTCAAAGTTATGCAAAAATCTACTCATTTTCATATTTTTTTTAAATACAAACATTTATCGCTTTGTGTTTACTAAAGTGTCTTGAAGAAGCTCACATCATTAAGTATGAATGTGAATTATCTTGTTTCTGCAAGTTAATAATTTTTTATTATTTTAGCTACACCGCAACTGCCATTTTGTGACTTTGATAGTGATTATGCTAAAGCTATGGGACCTATTTTTTTATTTGAGGAAATGTCGTCTTATCTGATGTGTAAAAGTTGAACAGTGTAAGGCACAAATATAAAATTTTTAATTTTTACGGGTCCAACGTCCTTAATCCCGTAATATTATGTAACAAGTTCTTTTGAAGGAATTGTACGAAAGCCGTTACCTCATTCCGGAACGACCTTTGAAAACAATAAACAGGAAGACGAGACTGGAAGATGAGCGACTCGAGAGGACGGTCGAAAAGCCATTAAAGGCAGGAAGAAACGCCTAGCAAATCATCGCCGCCATTCATCTGTTGGAAGTATTCCAAAATTCTGCAATGCGAATGGCGAATTTTCAAGAGGAGAAACCAATGACAACTTTTTGAAAAGGGTGCAAAAATTTAAAAGCGAAGTGATACGTCTTTCCACCCACAATATGTCCTGCATAAGAGGAAGTAAAATGCCATTCTTCTGAAATCAGACACATAATTCGGAACTAGGATCTCTGCGAAGAGTGATTCAGACAAATTTGTTATCATTTGGAGTAAAATCATGAAGATACACCATTGCTACGCTGATTCTATTATTATTGCGCACGTAAGACAGTTTCATAGCTTTCTGAAGGACGTCATAACGCATAAAATTGCTGAGGTTGTAATAATTTTTACAACTCTCACTGTAAATATTGCCTGCTCTCCGTGGTAAAGTGAGCACATTTGAAGTCCTTGTATTACTTTACTTTCAGCCAAATTTGTTATCATTTAGAGTAAAATCATGAAGATACGCCATTGCTACGCTGATTCTATCATTATTGCGCACGTAAGACAGTTTCATAGCTTTCTGAAGGACGTCATAACGCATAAAATTGCTGAGGTTGTAATAATTTTTACAACTCTCATTGTAAATATTGCCTGCTCTCCGTGGTAAAGTGAGCACATTTGAAGTCCTTGTATTACTTTACTTTCAGCCAAATTATGTTTCCGCCACTCGTTAACATAAACATAACAGAGTGCGTAAAACAGAATATTGACTGCACTGAACTAATTTAAGGTCTGTGACCATCGTAAAATAAGATTTTATTATTATTCTTGAAAATATTATTTACAAAAAGTGCCCCCTTTACAGTAAACAACCATCAGTCAGCTCATAAAAATTGTTTGAGTCTAGGAACATACCTACTCACTTTTTGTAATTTTTTAACGACGCCTCTAAGCTGTAAGGCCATGCCAGCGCCCGGCCCCTATAAGCGTGGGGAGAGATCACGCCCTTCCACAGTGGACTTTAGCTGACATTCAGTAGGGACACAAATAAATTCGGGAGTTTAACGACTTGCACATTATAATCAACTGTTCTGTGTATACTGAAGCCCCGGCCATTGTACACTATTCGCTACTCCGTGGAACAACAGACATCGAACAAGTAGATGGGACTTGAATATAATACATAGGACAGTGGATTCTAACATACAGATAACTGAAATTGTGAAATTTTCCTTTCCTTACGTAGGTCCTAGCACATTTCTTCTGCATTCCTCCGAAATTTATTTATTTTTCTCTCTGCTTCAGTTTATATAAAAATGACCAGAAATATAACATCGTGCAGAATAATTATTGTTGTCAAACTAAACGCCGCACAACCGAAAGAATCGACATGCACTATGAAAAAGGACAATAGTGGATTTTTTAAGTGTTTCAGTTACTCAATTTTACTATCTTTAGTAAAAATCTCAGTACATAAAATAAAGTGTTCTGACTGACACACTCACTCACTCATCAACGCACAGCCCAAACCGCTGGAATAATTATGGTGGTGAAAAGGGGTGAAATGTGTTTTCAAAGAATCTTCGATATCTCACTAACCGAGAAATCTATCATAATTTTTTTAACTTCAAAATATTGCCCAAACAAATGCATATTTGCAAATTTTTCGATTTTGCGAAATTCGAAAAATATGGGAGTGAAAAGCCGTAAAATGATTTTCATTAATCCTCCTAAACCATTTCAGATAGTGAGGTGATTTTTTTCTTTAAAATGATGCTTAAGTAAATATCTAAAAAGCACTTTTAGAATTTTTTGAAATTCATCCTTGAAAGCTCTTAAAAAAATAAAACGTGTTTTTAATTAATCCCACTTATCTCTCCTAAACCAGTAGAAATATTGAAATATTATATAATAAATAAATCTTGTATAAATATCAAAAAATAATTTTCAGTATTTTTTGAAATTATTTCTTGAAAGCTGATTAAAAAATAAAATGCGTTTTCAAATAATCATTTGTACCAATTATACCCGTTGAGATATCGAGATGATTTTTGATAAGAATCAAGCTTATGTAAATATCTACAAATTAAATTCAGGATTTTATGGAATTCGAAAATTAAGGACGTGAAAAGCAGTAAAATGATACAGTCTCCCGAAAAAAGAGATTTATCATGGATAAATAATTCAGCAGTTGTTTCTTTTTGCCAACCTACTCATAAATAAAACCTATTTGGACTGTAGCCTGTACATACGAAAGAATTATCACGGCCCGCCTTAGGAAGAGCGAGAGTGAGTGGAGGCCAGTCCCGAAAGGAAGAGTTTTGTTCCAGCATCCGTCGAGTGCACAACGCTGCACAGCCTAATATTTTATATTTAGTTTTAGTACGAGTACTGAAAATAAACTATACATTGTTCTCAATAGTCACTACACTTGTCTAGTAACGTATTTTCATGTGTGTATGTAAGTCTGGACTAACCTCATCTTTTGATCCACCACGATCTTGGATTTGTGTAATTTTAGTTATAAGTTTTGTTTCTTTATTCATTTTATTAATTTTTCCAGATAGGGTGTAGAATATCACTTACCAGAAAGTTTAAACATGGCTATCGTCAATTTATCTTAAAGGATTGTAGAACGGACATTTTAAAAATTATATTTCTGCAATATATTAAGCCCAATTAATGAGGAAAAACATATTAATGTTATATTTATACTGTCCACCAAGTTATAATGTACGCAATGTCATGGACAAACGAGCAAAAAATTGGAAATAAAAGTAATTACAGAATTTGTATTAATCAAAGATGGCGGCGGACAGTTTTATCTTAAGTGCCTCCCTAACTGCGCTTGAAATGCGTTGCAATGATTTAAGACTCTTCATTTTTTAACTAAACTACGTATCGTGCATTACATTTCGAAATCTACGAAAATAACACACAATTCAACCCGTGTAATTATAGGTTTAAACATTTGATACGATTATTAGTTTTTAGATACTTGGTTTCTAGGCTTCTCCAAATGTCTAAAACCAGTTTTTACAGACTGCCATATGTGGGAAAAATACTAACCGGATTAGAAAAAACACAAAGATAGAAATATGCGTAGGACACTGAACCATATCTATAATAAATTAAATGACATGTTCACCACTTGAAATCTCACAGGGAAAATAATGAAGTCCTACGCCCCAGTTCTGTGGATTGTTCCTGGAGTGGCAACTGCATTACATACAGCGGGCCAGCGGCGCCCTTAAGGAGTATGGAAAGGTACGTTGTCGAGCAGACGACTGGAAAACTCAATCGCCAAAAAATCTGAAGTACTCAACAAAATTCGATGAGATTTTTTGCCGAATATATATTTTATCAGCGAACGTTTATATATATAACATAAAACACTATGCGGTAGTATGCTTTACTTTCGAGATAAAAATGTAAAACAGTTTTTAGAAGAATTGTGGCTTGAAACCACAAAATATACAAAAATGGGTAACTGTAATTTTTATAATTCGTAACACAATAATATCTAGATCTCTAAAAATAACCGAATTTCAAACATATTCGTGTATACATTTGAAAATAATTTTAATATTATATCAGAAAATCCTTGCGCGAGAGGCTTATGGATGTTAAAATTATTTTCAAATAAAAACGCGAGTATTTTTTGGAATTATGTTACTATAGAGGCCTAGATATTATATTACAAATTATAAAAAATACAGTTTTCATTTTTGTAGATTTTGTGGTTTCAAGCCCTTATTTTTCTAAAAACAGTATTAAATTTTTTACTCGAAAGTAAAGCATACTATCGCATGGTGCTATATAAATAAACGTCGCTGATAAAATATCTACTCTGCCAAAAAATCTCATCGAATTATGATGAGAATTTCAGATTTTATTGATGACTGAGTATTCCAGTAGTCCGATTGACATCGTACCTTTCCATACCCCTTAAAGCTCCATAGATTGTTTGCCCCACACAATAACGCAACATCTGTTAAAGAAAAATGAGAAAGACCACGATTTTACATTTGTATATAACAGTGTTAGTGTTGTATATGTCACTTTGGAGTACATTTTCCTATAATGGAAAAATAGACAAATAAATAAAATAGCTCAGCAAGGTTCTCCTTAATGGTATTTCAAAGCCAAAATTTGCGTACTTTTACTTCATACAAAAGGCGAGAACTAATAAACAAAATAAAATGAAAAAAAAATATCACATAAAACTACATGTCACGGTATAGCTACTCCTTGAAGTATATCAAAACCCATTCCAAAAACATGTTTGTATTATTAATAAAATTGTTAAGAGTAGCAAAAAAAATTGCAAATTTCAGAATTTTTTAAAATACAAAAATATTTTGAAATGGGATTTTGTTTACTTCAAGCAGTGGCCTATGACTTGAACTTACAACCTGAATTATTTCATTTAATTATGTTTATTTGATTTTGCGTTTAGCAAGAAGTAAAAACATGCAAATTTTGACTTTTAAATGAGCTATTTTTTGTAAGAGGAAAATTTATTCCAAAGTAACGTCTATGAAACAAACACTATTTCATACAATTATAAAATTTAAATTCTTCACCACTTAAACACCCTTAGGTTGTCCGCCTGATTGGACTAATTTTGCACTTCTGTTGCGTTTTTGCTAGGACATCACAGCATGCGCATCACGCCTAACCCTAGTCTCCAGGCGTACAGTAAGTAGCCTACTGAGTAGATCGTCTCTCTGAGGTGTTCAATAGTGACCCTAGCTGTTAATGGCAAAAGGTATATTTTAAGATGTAGCTGTAGAACCTGTACCGAGGATCGAACAAGGCGAGTATATAATTGTTCGCCCTCACGCAGTTTTATAATTTCTCTCATCATATTTCCCATGACTCAATGTGTTCTCGCTGAAGCTACAAAGTATGCAACGAATTCTCTAAATTTCACGCAGTACTGTTCTGTGAGTAGAAACTGAGTTAACATGAAGTAACCTAGGAATTCAGACAAATACTCTAGCCAATTGATTTAGTGTACAAAATTGTGATATTTGAGTAGTTTAGTATTTAATATGCGAATGGAAAATTTCTGACAGCATTCCAACTGTATACATTACTGATAACTAAATTATTTTTTGAATCACCACCTCAGTTGCTTGCCAGATATATACCTCGAACACTGGGCGAATGACACGCTCTGATTGGTTAGAGACCAATTTAAATTGCTGCAATTTTTGTTCGACAAGAAATCAGCTTGCTGGTGTATTTCCAATCGCTAGGGGCGTTCGTCCCGCCCGCAAATCGACGTTCCGCAGCGAAGCGTATTGTTGTACGAAAACTAATTTATCGCTCGACGTAACAAAGTGAGTAATGGTACTCTGGCGCTTTATTCATAGTTTCCGGTTCAACCGCCTGCCCCCCCCCCCTCCACCCGGGACATTGTCGTAAATCACGGACGGTGGAAACAATAGACAATTTTTGTTACGCGCGCGGCTCGACACACGGCTCTATTAAAACCGACAGCCGTAAACCTTACACTTCGGTGCCCGGCCGGAAGAATGAAATGCGCTGCACGGGTCGCGCATGTAGCAGCAAATGTGAACGACAAAATTGTTTTGGCCCCGACGATTCTATTGCCCCTTTATAGAGACACTAGAGAAGACCTCGCCTGGCGCGTGGACTGCGTTGTATATAGCGTGTCACGTGTGTTCAGCTCTACCCTAAACTACTAACTGCACGATATGCAGAGCTTCTTATATTATGGAGTTTCCTTGATTCATCGATTTTTTGTTTGCTTACTTGTAACTAATTTTTTCATGATTTAATTTTGAAATTCAGAGCTGCTATTGCATAAAGCATTACTTAACAGAATTCTTTAAGCTTAAGTTTCCACAATACACCTGGTGTACAAATTCCTTGTTTTAAAGCCGTAATATTTGTTTTAGAGTATAAATAAAAATTGTTTCTTTGACGAACCAATTGAATGTATGTGTTCTCTAACATGTCTGCACTTAATTTTTTTTCAACCGTTAAATGCAAATTTAGGGCAGAAATGTTAAAGAAAACATACATTAAATTGGTTCTTCAAACACAATCAGTCAATCATTTACGATTTATACTCTAAAACAACTATTACGGCTTTAAAGCAAAGGTACAGTGGAATCTTAAGAAAGCTGACTGTTACCTATATTTATTGATATGCGACTGAAATCGGTAAGTAATTACTTTATCTTCAATTATAGTTAAACAGACCAAAACAGAAAAAATATGTAAACACGTATGATCTTAAATTAACTGTTAACACATTCCCCATTTCTTGTTCATTTTTAATAATTATCAGAGTATTTATATTTTGGAGAAATTTAACTAAAACACTATTTAAAGGACACTACACCTACCAAACTATGAAAATTCTCAAAACGGGGCCATTCAAATTGTATACGGAAGAGCGATGTTTACACTTTTGCCATTGCAAAAAATTCTTGGAATTTAATTTTTAACATGTTAAGTAAAATTGATTGATTGGGAATGTATTTTTTGCAAAATAAAAAGTTTATAACTGTTACGGATATTTCATTAACAATACCTCGCAAAGTGTTTAATTTTTTGTAGGCACAACACTGTCAAAATTAATTGAATTTAGTTTTAACAAATTTGTAAATAAATGATTAAATACTTGTATGGCAAAATAAAATAAGTTCTGAAATTATTTTATATAACATTACTAATATTTTGTACATTTAATAAGGTTTTAACAGTTTTTTTAAGATCATATTTGTTTAAATTTTTTTCTGTTTATGTCTGTGTAATTGTAATTGGAGATTACGTAATTACTTACGGATTTCAGTCTCATATCGCAAAATGATCTAAAACAAAAATTTATTTTAGCTCATTTTTATCCATACTGCATAATTTGTATCTCTCGCATTCTAAATCGGAATCAGTGAATTTTAACAGGTTACAAGGGGTCTATTACTGTTTCTAGATTGAGCAATTTAAAGAAATCAAATAAGTCAAAAACCTCTCACGATAAGAGAAAATTCAATATTTTTTATTTAGAGTGCATAAGTTTCAAAGGTGAACCAGTGTAGCCAATATTCACCGAATACAGTGGCTTCTACCTGATTTCATATGTTTAAAGCGCATTAGCTAATTTTGAAGACGATTTTCGGCAGACCCATTTTATGTCATTCTAATTCGTTTTTCGCCGAAAACTAAAAATTTTCATCCATGTCAGAATAATTTTCCTTCCTTCTCTGCAGAATTACTGAAAATCCAATACTATATATCTAATGACTTAAAGTAGTCCGAAAATGTTTGAGTGACATTCCTGTAATCTGAGCAATAGCAGCCAGAACATTAATTTGCACTTGATATAAAAAAAAACGCCCCGAATGTACCACCCTATTGAATATCAACCATAGCTTACACTAATGCCAATAAGAACATTTTTAAAAATTGATAAGCCCAATACAGGAATTCTTGTATCGTAATTCCCGCATGGTTTGGTGTACCACAACAGAAAAATTGTAAACCCAACGAGCCATTTGCTAGACGACATATACTTAGACCTCCATTTACTTCCATCGGGTTTCGTACCGAAAAAAAAATACTCATGTACGCCATACACATTGCCGAAAAAGTAGGTTACAATCGTCTTGTATTCGGAACGAGCAAGGTTAGATACTCGGTTCGGCCGTTCTAATTTGGTTTATTTTTGGTCTATCGCCATTATTCTAAGCGACTGCTGGAATGTGTCTTTAATACGGAACCTGGTCAATGGGAGATGCCAAGTAATGGCAAGAGCAGAACCATCGCGCCGCCATGCAGACAAATGGAATTGTGAGTGAAATCATTCCTTTTGCGTGTCACTGAAGACGCAACATTGTTCTCATTTTCACAGACTTATGTGGTTTTAATTAAAGGTGTAGCTTATGAACACAAAGTAAATATTGATAGTGATATAATATTTAATGTGAAAAACATAATAATTTATTTTTAAACGGAGAGCTAGTTTTATCGTGACCATTTTAAGTTATATTTGTTGAAAATGTATTCCGTTGTTTTAAAGTTACAAGCTGTAATTCCGAGTCTGTGAGACAATTTCATAGACAGAAAAATGAATATTTATTTTATTTGATGTTTACTGTGATTGTACAACTATTTGAGTTTAAGATGTTAAAAAAAAACTTAATTTAAAAATATAAAAAACCGACACATAAAATGATCCCTTAAAAAGTAAGAAATAATAAAATAATAACTGCTTCAAATTATTGTTGACCTTTAAATGCGTCGGGGGACCGCAAAGTAAACAAAATAGGTGGTTTAAATTAGCAAACTTGAAACGAAATATATAATTGCAGTAGAACTTACGTATATAGTGTATACATATGTAACAATTCAAAGAGATAAGCCCAAATGTTAAATTACATTTAAATTAAATTTTTGGGTTGATGCATCATTTCGTGGATTTGGTCTTGTTTTCTTCTAATCTGTTTAAAGTCCGTTAATTTTGGCTATATATTTTGTTAACTTAGCGGTGCTCCGATGCATTTTTAAGGGACAGAAATAAGCTGACACTAATATTATATTTTACTTTTTAAAGGATTGTGTAATGTCGTTCTTTTTAAATTTTAAGTTTTATGACGTGAATCAGAAGCGATAAGAGATAAAGTCACAAAGAGAATTGTCGATAAACGCTTTTGCTACGGCAAGAATGTAATTTAAAAAAAAAGTTACTTTTCTAGTAAAGTTGAAAAATTATGAAAATTTGTGTGCACTCAAAATTGCCTTTTCCCAACGTTTATTAGTAAATGCATTCAACAACGTTAGAACACACTGATATTCCACTTAACAATATAAAACGATAATGCGAAATTACAGTTTTTCTTTTACCAAACCTTAGCGTAGCATTCTGCAAAGTTAGCTTCGAAAGATTTATTTGCTATTTGGATTATTTCTAGACAAACTATGGAAGGTTACAAAGAAATAGGAACACAGAAAACAATTTTAAATAAGATTCGGGAACTGAATAAATACTTTTAACGTTTATAACAACAGTGATACGATTAAAATAATTTCACCTGTAAAAATTTACATTTCAAAAAGTTTATACCTCTGTAAATAAACGAGATAAGACCTAACTTTTTTTAGTGCTCAATATTTATAACCAGTGATAATGCGGTTTTAAATCATAATCAACACGGTAGTTGGAAAATAAGATTTTTTATAAAATAAGGTTATACATAATGCTTTTTTATATAATTTCAGTCAATACTCGTAATTATATTTGTAGGTACTTTGTTACCTCTCATCAATACTCTTTTTGGAAACCTGGAAATATGTTAAAGTATAACTATTTTATTTTTCCTAGATAAGAGTACTTTGCCACCTGGTATTTATTCATTGCCATTAAATTTCTTCGCTACACATGTATACAATAGAGCGTGCGCAGTCGGTATCACTATTCCGACGGTTCATACATGCATCACGAGACGTCAGCCATGTTGCTTTGACTCTTACAAACCCTTGCCCTGCCTCAAGTACCATACCAAGCCCAAGCTGTTAGAGTGGAAGGGGGGCGGGGGGGGGGGAGGGAACGTAAAACACATCGGAAAATAATTAAATGACTAGATAAAATAAATGTATAATTAAATCAAATGTAAAAATGCATGTTTTTGCCCGGCACAGCGAATATAAACTAGTTTCTTTAAGACTGATGTCCGTAAGGCATTACCTTTATAACTAGAAGCTTCTAGGTTCGAAATCCGTAGTCCATGAATATATGTGCCAAAGTACATACGTAAGTTTAAGTAAGTTGAGTTGTACAATTTTCTTTCATCCCTCGATTTTATTTCTGCCCAAAATAATTTTGCCATCAATAAGCTTTAAAAAAAAAAAATAAAAAAAAACTTAAAAGTTAAATATAAATCTTAAAAAAAAAATAAAATACCGTACAGAACCAACCACACAAACAAACACGAAATTTGATATTCTCGATACGGTCACTTTACGAAATGTGGGTTTGGTTTTGATTAGAATTAACAAACAAACCCAACTGAAATCGTTGGAATTCATCACAAAGTGACAGAATACGATTGATCCTAAATTCACCACTAAAAATTATAATAACCTACTTGCAGAGCTGTGAAAGTGTGTGTTGTTATTTACATTGTGAAACATGAACTCTCATTACGGCGCGGCTTTTAATTTAGTTATTAGTCCAAGGTCTCTGTTCAATGCTAGGGAACTAAAATTCTGCTGGCTAAATTATCGTAGGCTTATGTTGCGTCACGTTATTACTCGAGTTAAAGAGGGTGTGGTGCATATTTTACTCGTAATCCTCGTATTCACCCACTGACCGAAATCTTTACCCACGCAACACGTTGTATGTCGTAATGTGCACTACGCGTTCTGGGTATATATTTCGGTCACTGAGAAAATGGAAATACAACACGTTGTGGATATTGCGACACGCGGAGTGTCCGAAGCAACGTTATTTCTCGCATTGTGGACACTACGAACTACCCACTACACGTTGAAGGTATTGACGTTTCACCCACAACGCTTTCCGAGTATTTTGCATTTACCCGCAACCTACCACCTGATGTAGCAGGGGAGGGTTGTAGATGACCTGAAATTACTATTCGACGATCCGCTGAGACAAAAGTACTACCAAATACTATAGGTACTTTAAGGAGCGTCCATTAGTCAATAAATTATCACCATTTCAGAATGCTTAGTTTACTCTAATTTCTCAAAGAACAATATACCTACGTATATTGACGTTATTTAATGACGAATAAATTATTGATTGACAGAGTGTTGCTAGAGTCGAAGATTTGCTGCTGGAATATCAATACGATCACAAAAATAATAATTAGGATTTCAGCGAAACATTGTAATATAACTCGATTTGAATATAATTCATACTCTTTTGTCGAACTAATAATTTATTAATAGTAACCTAGATACATCCTTTCCGAATACATTTCTGAATTAAAACCTTTTAATAAGCTAATTGTTTTTTTTTGGGAGAAAACATTATAATATTATTAGTGTTGATGATGATTATGATTAATGTGACTTTCTGTATGTAGGTGACTAAGGTGAGTTGAGAAGGGATTAATTTGTAAGAAAATTTCTATTTGCATGAGATACCTTTTCTTACCACAATGTAGATGCTTGTAGGTTCGTCATTAAAACATAGGCACCACATCTCTATTGATAGAGCAGTTTATTGAAGAAAAATGAAAAAAAAAAAAAAAAAATTCTAATTCTAAAAATATCTCACCCTAGGTTAAACACATAGTTTAGACACAATTTACTATAAAGTAGAAAATATCTTGAGTTTGGTTAAAGTTGATACTATGTTCTATTAAAATTCCTCGGCTAGGGATAAAATTTAAATTTAAGTTCAAGTATGTATGTTTGCTCAGTCGGTTTACATGATATTCTGACACAGGACCTCTGGGTTTGAGCTCGTTGACAAAAATTAGGCACACCAAACTCATTTAAAATTAGTAGACGAAAAATGTTTATGAAATAAATTTTGATTTGAATATCCAAGTCAATATTTGGAATGGTCGGCCTTGTACACAAGATGGGTAAGCGTGGGGACGCTACAGGCATACATATTCAACATGGCTATCCTTACAATGTAGTCTGAAGGTCTCGTCGTCTTCATGACACTTCAAAATTTAGCCTAATTATTTTATTGATGACGTGCCTCTTCTCAAAATGGCATAAAACTGACGGACATACTGTCCTCTATCTATTAAGTTCCCAAGCCTAACCTTAGGTTGATGGTAGAACTGAAAATGTTCCATTTTCTCCTGGGCCGATTCTGCCGCATGCTTCACCTAGCAAAATTCAGGGAACTCTCTCTGCTCTGTACAAAAAAGCATATAATCTATGTTCTTCTCCAAATTGGAAGCCGTTGCCTTGGCAACCAATCAACAAAAGAGGTATAAAACCTGCAATCTGCTCAGAGAAACCTCTCTGGAACAGATAATTACTCTATACTTAAGCAACTTCTTGGTCAAGTCGTTCTCGTATGACGTCACAAATGCCTATTCAATGTCATAAACCTTTCTTAGGACCTTTCTTAAGCACATGGCCTCGACGAAGACAATCTTATTTTCTAGTGGCTTGAGAGCAGATATTTCTGTTGCATAGTCACTGCTTGAGAAGGTCGTGTTGCATAGACGCCGAGGTTCTTCTTAAGTCTGCAAACAAGACTGTCTTGGCCAAGTTCACTCGCGAGATGACTTAAGACGTCAAACAAAGTAAACATAGGTAGTTTTTACTAATGGTGGAGTGTTATTTCATGGCTATTTGAATAGGCGATGCAACTTCAGTTGAATAAAGTTATGAAAACAAATTGCAACAAAAGATTTTGCGATTTTATGTTGATGTAATTGAGTGGGATTCATAGTCGTAACTTAAGCAACGTCTTGTTCAAGTCGCTCTCGTATGACGTTACAAATGCCTAGTCAGGACAAACACGCTACCAATTTGTTTATTTGTAAAATACTTTGAAATATTCTACCGATAACCAAACTGGCAATCAAACACGAGGTTAGAAAGATATTCGTCTTTGCATTCAGCAATAATAGTCCATTAAGTCGCTAACCTTAAAGTACAGTAATATCAAAATAGTTATACCATTTCAAACATAAAGCTAAAAATGATTTCAGAATTTACTACTGCAAAAAATGTACAGTATAACTGATATTCATTTCGATGCTGCAACCATTACTAAAAAATATATGTTTAAATCGGTTACTCTTTGCTTATTTTCTATACTTTTATCTCCAGATGCGTGTAATACCGCGAACATGTTCCAGACATCTTAAAAATTAATCAAAAATAGAAAGCGATGAACGTGTAATGGAACTGCCAGTGAAACAAAGCAGAAAGCACAAAAGTTATTTCCAACTCGCATGTAGTCGTGTATGTTCGTGTTTCTTCGGCCACTTAAGCAATTACTTCGTCAAGCCGGAAGTAGCACATATCCAAGCTCGTCGACTTCATGAAGCTATCCTCTGGACACCGACTATGCAACTGGAGTTGGGAAAACGCTTTTTTAAGAAACAAGACCGTCTTGACGAAGTTCTTGCTTAAGTTGGGACTATGAATCCCGCCCTTAGTAAGTTAAACTATACTTATACTATGTACAATCATATGGTAGTAAAACATTTTAAACAAGTATTTCAGATTTACATTAAAAATTATTTAACAGATGTTAGAATAAATTAAGAAAATATTTAAATAAACAATTATGCAAAACTTTGATAATATTAACATATTCATAAAATATTTTCAAAGTTATAAGAGTGTTTTCAGAAATTCCATAGCAATATTAAATAGCTTTTAGATAATTTAACGTCTATTACAAATAACTAGGAGTGAGAGCTTTTCTTAATCTAACACAAAACAATAATAACATTAAATTAATTAAGTTGAACAAAAATTACTATACTAAGGTGGGAACTGTCAAAATATTCAAACTTCTGATACTTCCTTTAACAGCAAAGTCTTTCTCAGTTCGTTATATCATCAAACATAAATAAACTTTAAAACCTGTGACGATCTCGTTACAACATACTAAAGGCAAAGCATGTTTGTGTATTTTATGTACATTTCTCGCTTCTACAGTTACAGATACTTCCCTGCGGTTAAGGCCTCGCTTTTTAGTTTTGCTGTGGTTTCGAAAATATATTTTTTAAAGCAAATTAATACATGTATCGAAAATTCGTTCTGGCAGTTTTAACGCTTATATATCACCGCATGTATGTGAATTTTTCTGTTACAATACACCAAGCAGATTTTTTGGTTTTCGTCCCTGAAACAACACATTTTTTGTTGTCAAAATAAGTCAAAATTAAGCCAAATATTATTAAAAAAAAAACGCTCTGGCAAAAATGTGTATCGTATGACTGTACACAGTCTGAAATTTTTTCAAAGCAAAATATTCGAGTTATTTGCAATTGTTTGAAATAAATGAAAGATCGTGGATTAATGGCACCCCTTGGTTTCCACATACATGTGTCTTCTCGGACGAGAACACGCCCAGCTGTCGCTATGTCCATCGGCCGCTTCCTCAGGTCACATTTATGTATAGAAGCGCCTTAACAACAGACAGATCAGTACCAATAGTAAAGAAAAGTGTGTGAAGAATAACCTGGGGGCATGAAGTAGTATACTGAAGTAACATTATTACTCTTTTTTTAACTACTGGTTACAAGTCGAGAAAGGAAAGTTCTTCTCTACTCTGTAATGTTGGCGTAATAAATCTGATATTTATAAAATGTGCGTAGTTATCTTTTAGCTTGATAAGGAAACACAATAGCGTTCTCCGAGAATATTCAGTATAAGGCAGATCTGCTAGGTTTTCATTGTTCTGTAACAATGCTTTCAGCTACAATGATTCATGTAAATGTACGTAAATATCCTAGACTACAGTGAAATCACTAGTAGTCGTTTCAAAATTCTCAGTGAACTTTTACAACACGTTTTTCACGGAATACAGAGGACGATGGTAAGTTGACGTCAGATCATATCAGGATCACGAATGTATGTTGCTCATGATGGACAATGTCTATCTGAATGTGTAGTAGCACTGTTGTGTCTCACCCACACTGTACAGAGCTGTACTAGGCGACTTCACGCAGCGTGCCAGGAGAGAGGGACGATATTACATAGTACAGTTCGCTGCTTGCTTGACTCTTTAGGAAAACCTATCTTGTTCTTCTGTTGTGAATGTATACTAGAACTGGCATGGAAATAACGTTCATCACTAGGCATTATCCAATCGTGAACGACTCCTACGTCTCATAAATCAGGTCCACTGGTTACGATTATTGCATAGTGATATCTTACAACAGCGCCATCATTAAAAACAATCCCATATTTTATTTTCAACATCACGGAATTCACATGACAGTTATTTATGACTAGTATGGCGGTGATAATATTCCTGAGAAGATTCCCTTGCGACGTAGCCTATAAAGACAACAGCAAACGTCGTAATAGGCCTAAACGGGCTGCTTCTTCTCACAGCCTCACAGCTGGAGACCGATGTGCTTCCTTAATAACAGTTTTCAGTAAAGACAGTACGTACACTATCATCGCTGTACATCACGGGCTCAGAGTTTCCCCAGTTGGTACCTTGATTTTGAAAACACCAGTTTTGCGGTGAATTTTCTAAACTGATAACAAAGTGAGGTGGTGCAATAATAACACACTGGACTAGCGTTCGGATATTTAATGCGACTGTGTGCACAAAATCTTATTGGGTAGGCTCCGTGGCTGTTGAAAGAGTGATGCATTAAAGGATTTTTAACTAAACAGAAAATTCATTAAACGTCCTATTTATAAAAACCAGCTTACCAAGCAGTTACTACAGCTCTGATTTATGTTTTAGCTAGAGCATGTATAATATTTATAAAACGTTGCGAAGAGGTAGTTCTATAGTTTGTTTATGTGTGCATAAGTTATAAAATACATGTTTACTTAACCTACACAAAATCCAGATAAACCTTCGTATTATTCGAGTACATGCCTCTAGCATAGCAAATCTCTCACGCATAAACTAGCATTCAACTTCAACTGAAGTCCAATACACCGAGAAGCCAAAAGATGTCGAGCAAGACCTCAGTCCCCATTTGTTATTCAATCACACAAGTTTATGGTTCTGTCTCTAATGACCTCGCTGTCGACAATACGTTAGGCTTATCTTCCTATATAGCCTACCTGTGTTCAAAGCAAGAAAAAATATTTACCTCTATACAATGTTGGCAATTTAAACTTATCTTCACAAGTGGTTCCATAAGATTTCTAATCAACTCAGTCCAGCGAAACTAATTCGTCCTTAATGAGATGACTCACTAAATTAGTGTGATAAAACGGCATCACAAATTTTAGGAAAAATGCTAAGGATTTCGCTTACGGTGGTTTAAAGGAAATAACAGGTTACTTCTAAAGTAAGTTATTACCTGTCTACAGTTAGAGTTGTGATGTGCAGTGATAATCGGTTAGAAAGAAACTCTGCTGCTGTGCTATGACGTGTGACTAGAACTATTGAGTCTAAACAGTGTTGTGTTGTGTGTCGCAGGTTGCGGTGAAAGTCCTGTTGGCCAACACAATAGCAGTGGTTCTGCTGGTCGCTCTGAGCATATATGCAGATAAGACAGCGATGGCAATATATAGGGAACGGATAAGAGATCATTGTGAAGAGAAACTTGGCCCCATCTGGGCAGTGACCCACCCACCCCCATACCTCACTGCCCCAGTCTTGCTTCACGAAGTAGTATCGGTAGTCAACATGGTGCTCGTTGGCATCACACTATTTCTGACGCTGGAATATTGGGGGACTAACACACCCCCTGTAACGTCCCCCGAACACAGCGGACATGTGCCACCAGCATCAATGTTGACAACTGCACTGCAGTCTCGAGCTCACATACATACACACCCGCGACGAGAGCCACAGCCGATCATGGCTCCTGAACCACCGCTGTTTGACCAAACATTAAACATGTACTCTGGCAACTCGCCATTAATATCGAGTGAGGTTGAATATGAACCGGTACCACGCAAGATCAACATACGACATAGCGGGGACCAACTATTACCGGGCCCGACTTTCGAGTCCCTGTCCCACCCCCTTAACACGCATAGTAACAGGGATCCAATGCCACTTAGCTCGGTAGTTTGTGAAGCCCTTCCCCAGGCGTGTAACACCGGTAACGCTTCACTGTTGACTGAAGTGGCCAGTCAAGCGATATCGAGCTCAGTTGTTCAGTTGTACACGCCAAGGATGGATAGTCACCGCAACCCTCCTCAACAGTTTGACGACTGGCGGCTCTGTGACCAGTGGACGAGTTCCAACCCCATCACCCTCACCACTCCTGACACTAGTCACACTGCTGCCAGCCTCCGCGCACCAGATCCACCCCTGTTAATTGACTTACCGAGCGAGATGCCCCAGTTGTATAACATTGGCCTCGCATTCGGGAGGACCTGGGTTTAATCCTGGGTCCGGCCATCCTGATTTCGGTTTTCCGTGGTTTCCCGAGATCACTCTAGGCAAATGCCGGGATGGTTCCCTACTATAGGCCACGGCCGACTCCTTCCCCCTTTCTTTTTATTCTTTATTCCTTCCGACCGTTTAAAATAAACTCAGCTCTTTCGGAAACTGGAGTTTTATTTCATGTATATAAAGTCGGGGCATTATGACAAAAGGGCGTATCAGCCATGTGCAATATATGATTCATACGCCCTTCTGGCATGATGTCCTCGACATAATCCTTGAATGTTTATTAGCTTTGACGCATCATGATGCATGATCCTACATAATTTAAATAATCAATGATTGGGCGTTGTTTTGGAATTATTTATAATATACCTATATTGGAATCTAGCGAGATTAATGTTAATGTTAAGTAAAAAACATCTTTAGTTAAAGAGAGTTTTCTTTTAAACCACCTCACTCAACCTAATTTGACAACATATAATTAAGAAACAAGAATTTATCTGCTACGATCTTACTTTCCTCAACGTTGGTGGAAAAAAAAAATCGTCTTAATTGCATGGCTGCTATTTTGGCAATATATGTCGTAGTAAAATAAAATTCTCATTACTGACGTAACTAACAAGTCAAATTTGTCCCTAATACATGCTGTAGTCTCCAGTGTAATTATTATGTACAAGCCTTATTTTTTTCAGTAGCACCATATAACAAAATGGTAGTTAGAAGAGACTATGTGTTTTGAAAATTTGAAGCGTATTTGATACAATTATTTTCATACCATGTGTCTATTAAATTAAATAAATACCATGGTATTTTTTCATCTAACATAAAATACATAAATTGTAGTCTTTGTAAAACACAAGGTTTAATAATTAAAACAAATGCGTCAGTTTTTTTTATGTAGGGTTAGTAAACCTATAATTTACTATGAAACTTCGACAGAAATCAGTGCAGTAGTTTTATAAGAGAATAGCATAAAATACAGGCCTTCTACTTAATTGATTGTAATCTTAACAAAATCATGGTTAAAAAATGTTATATTTATTATGTTTATATTGCATGATTTATACTTTCCACATAATAAAGTGTGGATAAATGTGAAACAATGGTAAAAAAGTATTTCAATTTAGTTAAAAATAAAAATACGGCTGTAAATTTGAAATCACGTGTCTGCAGTAATGAAGAAATATTATTATGTATGGTTTCTTGTAGTATTCGCGTGCCTGACGCATTTGACTGCAATCGGTTAGGGTTTTTCCAGGTCAGGATAAATAAATCTTAATTAATTGACTCTAAACATGCGTAACTAATAGTATTGTACCTGTTTAACTTCAATGCATATATGACGAAATAGCTTATAAGGGACAGGGGTGTCCACGAAGCCAATAGAGTGGCGTTAAAAGAAGAGTAAAAAATAACTGTTTCCAAAATTAACTTTCCTCAATTTCACAAGCCAAATAAATTAATGGAAAGACTTCACTGATATTGAATTATTTTTCACGTTTATGTTAGCCCTGAATAAAGAAATTTCCTTGAGAGACATTCCGAACAATACATTTCTACATGACTTATAAATAATATTTACTTACATTTGACAATTAGGGAAAATAACAGTAGTATAAAAGTGACCTAAAGTTACTCCACGTGTCAATAAAGTCACCCCCGGTTACGGTAGTTTTTTAATGTAATTTGCGAAGTGCGATTTAAAATTCTATTTTCAGGGTAGCATTTTTCCTGCTATGATTAAATTTATGGAAAAATCGTCAGCACGCTTTGACTTCTTTTGTAAGCTATCCCATAAATGTAACACACTCCGTCCTGCCTTAGCTTGTAGAGAGAGGAGTCGTATTGCGGTCCTGCTATCTAGGAAATTTTACCTAAGTGAATACATTGAGTTTTCAGGAAATGTACTTTGGTGAGTAAGGGACCGAGGTGGTCGAGGGGTCAGACCTATCGCCTCACACTTATACTAAACGATCCGAGTTCGATCGTGGGCGTGGGAAACGTGGCGGACGTTGGCTTTGGTCGTGCAGTTTTCTCAGGGAATTCTAGTTTCCTACGCCTCTCTCATTCCGTCGCTTCTCCACACTCATCTCACCTGGTCCATTCTTCGGGCCGGCGGGCGACAGGTATGTCTTGCTTGTCGAGCAGCCGGCCCACCCTTCACCCCCAGCCTTCCACCACCCACACTGTGACCCTGCCAGAATGCGAGAAACACGTGGTGTGTTTCAATTGATTGAAACATCAGAGTTTTGTATCAGTTAGGGAAAACAGTTGACCGTGCTTCGTATTTTCTGGGCGAAGAAACGGTTTGTAACAAGGTTATCATGTCAGGCAGGTGCTGGGTTCGAGGAGTGGGGCCGGTGTAATAAGAGCCCTCTTGTAATTGGCTGCAGCCTGCGCAGTTAATGAAGCGCCCTGGGGGAGGGGAAGCGGGTGGGGGTGGATCTAGTTCCGAGGAGAACGCGCGCCACCAGAGGGTGAAAAGGAAGAGAGGAGGGGAGGTTATGTTAATAAGTAATTCCAGGATCCCATCAGGTAGCCCCCCGGAGAAGGCGCGGAAGATACCTCCAGAGAGTTTTAATGCCGCCTGCTGTTATAACGAGACACGGTAATGAGTATCCTGGGAGAGCCGAGGTCGTGATGAATAATCATGGCGCAGGGCGGCAAGGTAGAAGCTTCGTGATAACAGAGACATACCCTTCTCCCTTTGCCGGTCCTCCACAGTTTCGGAACAGGCCCTAGCACCGCCCCCATTAAGATGCGAAGTGAGGTAGGTGAGTGTCTTATAGACTCGCCCGTGATTAACGACCCCGATTTTGCTATAACTTTTCTCCTTGGCCACAAGCTACCAGATTCGAGGAGCAATTTACCGAAGGTGGAGAGAATGATCTGCCATACAGCGACATTACTGCACATTATCATTTTCTCTTTTAATCTACTTACTTTTGTAATGACCACTAAACTACTTGGCAGCAAAAGATTAATTTTTTCTTTATTTCTAGTCGTTATCTTTCATGGCTAGTGCCACGAGTTTGTGACGAAAATACTTCTACATCATTCGGCTTCAATGAATTATAGCTAGGGACGCCTTATTTTTACATGCCTTAGTTCCACTTCCTCAGTTCCGCTTGTTTATTATTGGCAGTGTGTGTTTGTGTAACGATGTTTCTCATTCGACCCTACCAGTTAGAACAAGGTTACTGCGAACAACACACGTCCGTGATTTGCAGTAAGACGTTACGAAACGTGATAGTTAAGTTCTGCCAATCACTGATCATGGAGCAGAGACGCAGATGTCCACACGACACGAGGCACTGAAGCATAGTGATGCAGAAATATTTTCAACAAAAATTACTTAACTACTTATAACGGGCACATCTGCAGCTCTGCTTCATGGTCAGTGGTAGGATGTTTTCAACTCTCACTGTCTTGGGGTTCCACACGCAAATCACGCAAGTCGCAATTACCTTATTATGATTGGCACACTTATCGACGCCTCTCCACAGAGACACGCAGTCAATTACCTTGAAGCAGAGCCGCAAATGTGCACGTAAGACGCTGGAATTAATGTTGGTGTAAAGTGATTTTCACCAATAATCAGTAGCTCCGCTGATGGTATTATCATCCATTAATAAATTATTGTTTCTAAATAGTGACTGCATAGTTATACTTCAAAGACAAAATTGGTTGCTTCTACAACTTAGCTATTGTCAAAACAAATTCACTTATGAATGTAGGTCATAGGGGAAAAAGATGCCTTGAGACACTAATTGCAAACTTTGAGTATCACTTCTGCTAATGTTATTTTTGCATTAAAAATATAAAACTAAGGTAAACCTTTTCCACAATGTGAAAGTTAATTTTATAAGTTTCATGAAGTATTTTATGGCATTTTTTTTCGTCGTACATAATCGTATTTCTGTAGGTAAGTTAGCTTTAAAAATAAAAAAAAAAGTCAGATTAAAATTTATATTATGCCATTACGCAAAAAAAAAAACCTATAGAATAGAAAACGTATTACTACATTAAGAAATGATGTTATATATAATAATGCGAAGGAACTAAATTGAATTTGATACAAATACGAAATTATTACTGTTTTGCTACACGTACATTTTTCGAGTACATAAGCCCTAGACAAAAGCTAAAAACGTTTGCTGGCATTTGCAGGTTTTTGGAAGTGAACTCAGAGAACCAAAAACCAGCACCTTAAAAAGGAATTTCTGCCAACTTTGTGAGTATCGTTCTGCTTTTTTGATTGCACTTTAACGTGATGGTCTTCAGTTATTCTATTTGATTTAGTTTTAAGTCTACAACTCAGCTTCAATGTCATTACTTTAAATATTCAATTTACTGTTACCGTAAATAAAAAAATAAGGATATTAAACATGCGGGCTGCAATTATTTTATCGATGCAAAGTTAAATTTATAAACAGAATACACATCTCTAAAGTTTACGTAGGCCATCTTTATTTTGGTAAAACTATTATTTTTCTCGGTAAATACCTGATCAAAATTTAGATCAGATCGGCATTGTATACAATAACTCAGGCTTTAATTCAGTTTGATTTACGAAAGTTTGGTAATCCAGTAAATCACTTAAAGCGTAATATGATAAACAATATTTAAGAGTTACGTAAGATTCTACAAAATCGTTACTAATTAATGGCAAGCTTATAAAAACGTACATTTAATACCGAACAACACACTGAAATTCTACACGTAATTTTTCCGCTTGCCATGTCACAGTCAAACGCACGATGTAGAAGTCACTTTTTTATGAATTTAAATTATCATATTGAAATACAGAACATTTTAGTCTGAAAAAAACCTCCTAAAAACAATATTATGTTCAAATATTGACATATAACTGCAATAATATTATACGTTTAAGACCCGAATAACATTCAAATGAATAAAGAAGTTTATATGGCGAATCCGTGTTTTCATTAATTATTAATTAATAAGAAATTTAACTTTTCATACACAAACTTGCGTGTGTAATTTTTTTTTAAATAACTAATTGGATAGATACATATGTGTGCGTGTTTCTCTGTGTCATCCCTCATATTTTTAAAGAGAATTTTTTAAAATTGACTTTTAGATATTACGTAGGAAGTATTAAAAATGTGCAAATTGGTCATGTGTCTAATATAGTAGAATTCGTCCAGAAATTCCTCTGCCTGTACAAGATAAATCCCCTTCGTCATGATAATAGGGCAACAATATTATAAAGTTGTCAGAGAAATATTCACCTCGTCGATATTAACTATAGACTACTCAAACTCACCTATACCTGATTATTTATAATATTTAACACTAGAAGAAGGATTTGTTAAAAATAATCCGGAACCAGATTAATATAATGTTAAATAAACGCGCTGCACGCCTTTTTGGACAGATAACAACTGGGAGATGGCAATTGGCATGCAAAATACAGAAGTCAACACAATTTGAATACTATAATTTAACGAATATTTTTAACTTGCTAAGAACGATTGTCTGCGCTTGTTCTTCATCAATAATTATTAATGTTTTAAAATATTTTGAAATACCATATGCTATATTAATATAATAATAGTATTCAATAAATGCAACTTCAAGCAGTTTCATTTTATCTACTAGGAAGAAGCTATGGAGAACTACAAAGTTGCATTTAGAAATATTTTAACGACAACTAATCGGTGATTGACATATCAAATGTCAGCGAAAGTATTATCTCCAAAGGGCAGTAACAAGCTACTTGTGTTTTAATGCGCTGTGTGCTATTACCAGACAAGATGGTGAACAGAGTGCAGTGGTATTTTTCTATTTATTTACTTCGTTAAAATTGAGTTATATTTACGTTAAAGTTTATTCTACTACAGGTTAGAAAGAAAATGTGTTTCCTTCTTGGAGCGTTCAGAATAGGGAAAAATTTTGCCGCTAGTTTCACTGCTATCGCTAACGAGTCAAATAAAACACGAAACCTTAGTAAAGTTAAATTTAACTAGGCTTGGCAAAGGGTGAAGTTATTTAATTTTAAGTGAAAATCAAACAATTTTTAGTTACCAAATTATCAATTTCATGTAACTGAAAATTCAGGACGGCTCTGTGATTGGTCACTTTACATATATATTACCGATACCAGCGCTCAAGCGGCAGAAATTTTCCCTGTGACTAACTATTAACACTGAACTTTCCAACCTGTATCAGAAATATTCTTACTTTGGTTTATAGTCATTTATAACACTGTTACATAATATGGTCTTGTTACAAAAATGTATGGATACAAACTTTTTCTGAAAAAAAAAAAAAAAAAAAAATTGCAAACTTTACACGAATCGCTTAAGCGATATTTCTGAATATTTCTAACCAAGATAAGATAAATTTTACTTAGTTAGTTCTTGTGTCACTAATTATTTTAGCAAAGGAGCAAAAAAATTGTAAAGTATGACAGGAAACTTCAGTTTACTTAGTTTTTCTTCGACCAGTACTCTGCCAACAACAATTATTTGCATTCGAACTTAGTCACAAAAAAATAATATTTAAACATTTGAAATATTTGCCACGTTGTTCTCATGGCGCCTGACGTAATAAAACTTGCCAACTATTAGTTTTCAAATCTCTACTTGTAAAATTACGCGCTTTTTCACAGTGTCCTTTTCAGGTGGTATGGTTTAGCCTATTTAGAATACATCATCATGTTCTTAACCACGAAGTATCCGCATCCCTCTCTTCGTACGACAAAATAGTCCAAGGACCAACTGCTAACAAGCTTAGAAAATTTACAAACCACCTCGGTAAAACGTGCAGTTAAAATTACCAAAATCTAAAATCTCTGAAAACTAAGGAGTTGAACTTGATGTTCAATCATATTGAAAATGTAAAATACACGTATATTGTTTTAATAACCACATTAAACGGGTGCCGTGGTGGTCGAGAGGTCAGACCGACCCTCGCCTCCTACCTAGACGATCCGAGTTCGATCCCCGGTGAGCTTGGTCCCGGATTTTTCGCAGTGGGAAACGTGGTGGACGTTGCCGTTCTTGGGGAACTTCCGTTTCCCCCGCCTCTCTCACTCCGTCACTGTTCCACACTCTTCTCACCCTCACCTTAGCGAATCTCCGGAACGGACGAGCGACAGGCAGCCGGCCCAACCTTCATTCGGCCTTCTCTCATACATAATGTGAACCTGCCCGAAGGCGGGGACACCTAGTGGATTTTCAACTACGTTGAACATTAACATATCATAACTAACAATATACTGCTTTACTTAACTAGAATAAGTAATTACTTCAAACCTGTCACAGTGTGTGTATTGTACATATAGTTTTCAGCTAGTGTCTATCATCAATTTTACGTTAGTTAAGAGGGCGTGGTACATAATTCAACGTTAAAAGCATATATACATAACTGTAGGTTTCTTGAAGCCAATTTGCAAAAATCAAACAATAGCAATCCTAGACAATAGTTTTAGCCAACGTTTTAAACAAAATTATTTCCAGTGTTGCGAACTTCTGAGGCACAATCTCTGACGCCGGAACCTCGTGCGTTTAACTGCGACACAAGAGATCATGCGTAACTAATTAATAATTCTGGATAAATATCTACTCATAAAGTTGGCAAATACCATTATCTAGGATTGTCATTGAGAATTTTATCCATATTGACTTCAAAAAAAAAAAGCGTAGAAATCAATTAATATTTTCAGCGTTTATTTACATACCACGCACTCTTAAGTTGCATTACAAGTGAAACACATTAAGTATCAACAATTTTCATTTTAATATAAAGCTCCAGTTCATTATTACAATGAAGGTGCTACATGACGGCAATCATAACATTAGATAAACATAATTATTCTAAGTGGATTTTACCAGTTTGTAATAGAACATTTAACCTCAGAATGAATAATCGCATATACAAATTGCACAGTGCATTTCAGTGAAAAGATTATATGCGTGCTATATTTCACAATATTTAAGAATTATTTCAAGGCAGTCACTTAGCCGTGTTATTGTTTGTTTACCTCAAAATATATTTCACCGCAATTATTTTTTTCACTTTTAAGAGGGGAACGTTTAAAATAATTAATATATCATACCATACAGACTCTTTGTAAAATATTAACAACATCGATGCATAGGTCACTCGAGTTTTTAATTAGTAATTGAAACATAAGTTAACTATCCGCTACCGTAGAAAATGTTATTTTGTCGTGCATCAATATTGGAGCACTTGTGTTCAAGACGTAGCTTTAATAAAGGTATGAAATGTCATTATGAATTATGCACCTACCGGTTCTCACGCATTCTTCAGTCAGGCACACTTTCCTCGACATGACCGCTGCAACAGAAACAGACACTCAAATTTAGCATAACACACGAGAACATACAAGATTACAAATTATCAAAACAGATAAAGATTTCATAGTCAGAACACGCCCTTTGTAATAAAGTTCCAATAAATCAAAAATACTTAAGCTACTGCACAATATCATTACCGTTAGTAGCCTATAGATTTCATAGAAAGTTTAATAACTTTAAAATTATATGCGGTAAAATGACCATATATCGTGATGTACCTTAATATCGCGATAAAAAACTTTGAGGGCTTCACAACATTTGGAAGGATCTGTAGGCTATACACAGTTCACTATGTTACAAACAGAGAGCATACATGTGTAGTTTCGGCAATTAATCACCAATGTATTACATATAGGACCACAATTAAAATGTTTATAACATATTTATGTTACTAAAGTTCAAAACCTTAGTATCGCGAAGTAAGGTTTACCCTACAGGCCTATGTAAAAAACTGATCTAATGATTTCTTTGAATCAATTATCACATATATTTCGCAGTAACTTCTCTTTTTGAAGAATGCAAGTGGATGGATTCAGTCGACAAGCGATTACTTTAGTAAAAAAAACTAACTTTTTGTTTTCAATCAAACACAAACATGTTAAATAATTCCTCTTCGCAGAGCTCAATTATGATTTACTTCCATCTCAATAACCTGCATACAGTTGGTAATATGACAATTGCAGAACGACCAATGAATCCTTCCTTCCATACGAATTGCGGGACCTTGTACCGAATAACAGGAAAAATAGAATATAGAATATTTCTTGATTTCGTCCGAGATCCACCCTGCATGAGAGGTCGCCATCTTGCACGATTTTGACATGCATCTTGCATCGCGTAAAAACTTTTCAACTACCACAACCTACAGTCGAATTCAAAGCTCTTCCCAGCTGAGTTCGCTTCCTCGCCAGAACGTTGAGTAAATGTGGCAACACGGAATAAAAATTCAGCTATTATAAGTGTTCTGAGAAAGCATCTCTTTGATTTATGATGTTTTGTTACGAGGATTGATAGGGAAGGACGACTAACACATGTGGGTGTATATTGTATTATGTATCATTTTAGTACATTTTCTATGATTAACCAGATAGGAACAAATTAAAGAGAGTTTGATTTTTATCAATTTGTAATATTTATTATAATTTCATTCCTTCCACACAACACACATATATTGATATGCTACACGCAATGTTTCGATAAAAAACATTTAAACATAAGAAATACACAAATATATATATAAATAAATAAATAAATAAATAAATATATATATATATATATATATATATATATATATATATATATATATATATATATATATTGCAAATCCTCTGTATCCTTGGCGTAGTTATAATAAACATTGCTTAAAAATCTCCGTATACTGAGGCTACGGTTTAGAATATTCTTTTTACTAATTTTCTCTTTAAACTTACAAGGAACGAGGAATGATGCGTAAAAATTTCTCTCGAAACCAAAAATGATCTTCCAGTAAATTGTTGAACTCAAATAATTCATTTATTTGGTACTGAAACTCACGTATACCGTCCATCATGTTGAAAACGCTGGAAAATAGTTTTAAAGAGCTACAGACCACATCCATAAAGAAACGGAAGACTTTCCTGGTTAACAATATGAGTGGATCAACTTCCGCAACTAAGGCATGCCAATAACATAAAACCAAAGGGAAATTCTATATCTCAAACTCAAAATTCTTTACTACACACTGCTAGAAAGGTTCAGTTGAGTTATAATTTGTTCGGTGCAGTCAAATAATTTGCTGATATTAAAAAAAAAGAAGAAAAAAAAGAAGTATTTTGATGCTAAACAAAATTTCTTTGTTGTTTTGACTTTATTTCCCAAGTGTAATGTTAGGTCAGTAAAACTAAATATTCGTATGGCTGTGCATATATTTTTGTGCCAAGGCATTAAAAAAATACGCGGTAGCACCGAGAATCTAGACCGGGACGTTTCGTACTAATAGTTAGTGAACGCTAGCTTTTTTTCTACGTTAGAGGCACGGAAACGGGAAATGCGATAATTCAAATATAACCCGCCCGTTAACCACATCATTGCATCCAGGCGCGAAGTACTAAACTAGAGTGCAATTAAACAGTTTTTCAATGGAACTTCAAGCGATGACCCTGTTATTTTATTTGTGAACTGAAGAGAAGAGATTTTGGTCAGCACTTAACATCGAGGTATTTAGCGCTGGTGGGGGTGATATGATGTGAGTATGGAGCAGCACCGGGATGAAGAGTAGGGGGAAGCGGGAGATCCCCGAGAAAGCCCGCCAACCAGCGGTATCGTCCGGCACGATTCCCACATGCGAAAATCCGGGGACCAACCCCGCCGGGAATTGAACCCATTTTATTTGTAGAAAATATGCGATAAAGTCCATTGCAGGTTTTTATGATTTTATTTTGCGACTACTGTTGATATTTGGTCAGCTAGAGCAACATGAAAAAGTCAATTTGAACACTTTCGAGAAGCTTGGTGATCCTGTTTCTAGTTAGCGGGCGGCATTTTTAAAACCATAAGGACACGGTTTGACGTTTGTCTTCTTTTTGTAAATAAACCCATTGGAAACCTTTTTCATAGATACGCAAGAAAAATATATTTTCATAGCTCACGCGCCAGATCCACTAACATTTAAGGATCGCAAATAAGCCAAGACTAAACATTGATGACTGAAAAATAGGGCCACGATTTTGTCGCGAAAAGATTTTTGCCACACATTGTTTCAGTGACTCACGTGCACAGCGGCAGTTCTGTTCCAAGGTTATTGGCAGCGTGTCTTTGTTCAGACATGTTTCTCATTTGACTGCACCAATCAGAATAAGATTATTTACGAGTCTGTACATCTATAATTTGCCAAGGCAAGTGAGAGTAAAATCATCCAACCACAGACGATGTAGCAGAGCTGCAGGTGTGCACATGACGCATCGAAACCAAATGTTGCAAAAATCTTTTCGCCATAAAATCGTGGCTCTACTGATAAGACATATGATTCACTAAATGCATGGAATTCACACAGATGAACACTAACAAATTTTACGGCTTTGTTTTTAGTTTTCTGTAGAAATGTTTCTTAGAGATTGTTTGTACCTGAAAGAAGCATCACTTAGCTATGATGATAATCGTCACAGAAATGACTAAATAACTGTCAAGATGTTATTATGAACTACGGATTGCAAAATCATAAAGGTGGTTGGCGCAACAAATGTATTTTGTGTACTTCCAAAACAAATTATTACGTTTGTGTCAACAAAATATTTTAATGTCAGGCGTGATCACGTTGCCAAATAAACTACATATTTTGTTGGAGCAACAAAATTATGTATTGCCTTTGGTATTTTGTTCTGGTAACCAAATATGTTGTTAACTGAAGTATTTACTTCGCCATATTCTAACAAATGTTTGGTAAAAAATTCCAGTGCATTCAAGTGAGAAATTTTAATAGAATAACATTTAAAACTAAGTAATATTCCACATTTATAAAATTAATTTAACAGTACAAAATGTGTTTTTCTGTGAGAAGTATGTGATTTAATACGAAAAACGTGGGGCGCATGCAGTAGGTGATTGATGCATGAATAGTTCACTAACACAATGTTACTGCACTGCAAATTATATAAACAGTTGAGTGAGTTTTCTCAATGACAGCTACTCTCTACAACCTTACTATCATTTATTGCGCGAGCCCCACTTTTTTTTTTATGAGCCCTATACCACTTGCGCATGGACATTGTTGCAGCGTGTTAGGAGAACGTTTTTTTTGTAAGAGATACTACTAAACGTGAGTTCGACATGTTTATACATGAAAAGAAATTACATTTCAACCAAGTTTCTCTATTTTTGTTTTCTAGATAATCATGCACAGAGACATGGATTTGAGGTACCTCTAAACGAATAAAAAAACAGGTTTTTTTATACTGCTGTCATGTCAAAACCAGCAACTGTAATCATAAAACAAAAACAGAGAAGCATGCGATGGACTTTACTACGCACTTCCCGCTAATACAAACGTAGGGCCATCGTTTGAAGTCACATATGAAAAACTCAACGACCAAAACACTGCACACCATTATCGTAGCTGAAGCACGAGTAGGTATATCTCTTATCGCTCCTTGTTTCCGCACCTCAGACGCGGTATCTAGCCACCTGCTGCATGGAGCTCTTAAATCTTACAAGTATTTCCACACCAAGACGTTATTTTATACTTTTAAGCTCTTTTTAAAAATGTGACATACTAGGAATTAATTTTTTATTTAAGTAATATTTTGTGATTTTTAGTCACGTGTGTGGTAAATTTTACAATTGCTATTTAACAAGCAAGATTTGTAGCGATTAGACAAACAAAAATGTACGAATGCGAGTAAATAATGCATTGTCATCCAGTTCTGACTGTAAATAAAGTTTCGAGAATTTAGCTCATCGGGAAGTCCGATTGGGAAATTTGTACAAAACAGACAGAGAAGAAAGCGAGTGTTAATAAAAACTTGGTAATAACAAACATAATTCACTGTTGATAATCCTATAATTCAATAAAGAACCAACTTAATTCTCGTTCTTATGAACTCACATTTCACTCACAGTTTCAGTAGACACAATACTCTCCTTGGAAATGATTTAATTAGTTAACCAGACATCCCGTTGGTCCTCGCTGGAGCAAGCAGGTCTAGTGCAGAGCCTATACGCGAGCCAATAAATTCCCAGGATTCATTACCGGCGACGTGAATTTTCCACGGCCCCGCCTCGCTCGGGACCCACGCCCCGAACTAATTCACGGCGCGGCCCCCCTCCCCCGGGAGTTAACATTCGAACAACCTCCTGCGCACCCCACCTCCCCCCTCCGGCCCTTCCCACCAACGACCAGTAGCGACACATCGGTGTGACAAACGTCTCCATGCGCCATTCGGCCGCGTTCGGCGCATTTCGCCCTGGCCGCTCGTCACGGCTGTGACGGTTAATTTGCGATCAAACCGGACCGTTACAGTTTTAATCAACCGTCGCAGAAACCACGCCCTTTTTCCGGGGGTGACCAATGACGCAGTTCCATCCCTTCCTCCCTGACGCATATTTTTTACGGTCTACGCCGTCAATTGACGTGGATTTAATAACATAACTTACCCCCCTGTAACAAGTGACATCACATCTTCCAAGTTGGCATAACTGACCAGTCGGAAAGAGTGCAGACGAAATTGATTTTTTTCTTTAGAAACGGAAAATTCAGGCTTGGCAGTTTCTATAATTTTTGAAGCAGCATTTGCCAACATGAAAAACTTAAATTTGTTGGCCGGTCAGGTCAAATATGCAAAACGTCCCACGGAGTACTGATACTTTCAAGTGTCAAACTACAGTTTACGGCTAAATTTAATTAAGTAAATTACACAGTATTGGACACAAACAGTACTGAGCTTAAACAAAACGTTAAGTTCTTACTGAATTTTAACATACATGCATTCAAATGAACCTATTTAAAGGAAATGCAGGAATACTTTAAGAGAAAACTTCGTATCGTCTTGTTTTATTTTTCTTTGAGAGTAGGCCGGATTGGATTACCCGGAGAGCAGGAAAACTAAATACTAGATAACTGCGAGTGTACTGTATTCTTTTCTGTAACGTATGGTAATTTACAATCATTATTTTTATTGTGGATAGGCCGTAAGAACTCTAGAAGCAATTTTTTTGTTTACATTTTATTGCAGTTGAGCGCTGCCCAGTTTGCGGTTGTTATAGTCCTAACTTCAGTGTAAAACATTAACATGAATTTCCCTAACACGTAAGGGAAGTAACTTGCACTTACACTTATACCCAAGGGAAACTTTCTCTTTTAGTGCAAGGGAAATATCCAATCTATGTAAAAATAATATTCGTTTACCTTAACTATACAAAAGAATACTTACAAAAAAACTTTTAAAGAAGTACAAACCACGTTACATGAAACCAGATGAATACTTACAAAATAGAGAACTGGGTATAGATTCAAAACCGCAATAATCGTTAGTGCTTAGAGCGCATTGAGCAACTGTTTCACTCCGCTGTGAAGTTACTTGTTTGAAACTTACATAACGGTATTACTTTTTTAATGTTGTATTTGCTGTTACATTTTAACCATAAAGTTGTTTTAAAGTATGTTTTAATTTGTTAGTTTATGCTACGTAGGTTACACACACAAACACTCTCTCACAAACCCACATACACACACGATTTCACATATAATTTCAAGCAGGATTTATTACGTATGTTATATGTATATATGAATACAGCTAATCTTAATAAGTTTTACTCTCTTGTTTTTTGTGTCGTCTGCTTTCCTGAGACGTCATAGTGGAACAATGTGACAAGGCCACGGTTTGACTCCCCTCACAAGAATCCTTCAAACAAACAAAATAATTTAGGCTTGTTTATGAGAGAAACATTCGTGATAAATGTACTGTCATGGCGAACAGAATAGTCAGGCTGCATTGTCTAACGAGACGAGGCTCGTAGAGGCCTACAAGGTTGGGGAGAAAAAAAAAATTTGACCGCCCCTTCAGACATAGGCTTGCCACTAAGCTTGTCAGCTCACTGTGTTGCCTAACAATGCAGGCTGTGAATACATCACTACTCGTGTTCAAATTTCCCCGTATTTTCAAATAAAAAAAACAAGATAAAACAATTATGCGTTAAACAGTTATTATAAAGTGATTTATAATAGATATTTAGCCACCATGTCCGTGGTAAAGGCGCAAATTTCGATTATTACGAGAAACGTGCCGCATATATTTATAAATGTTTTGGCAGTGTTTGCTTTTCGTTCCATAAATCAATCGTTCAAATTATTGTTTTGTGCTCGCTCTATGTTAATTGCGTGTAAAAAAATGGTTAGAGACAGGAACGCTGTGCGATCATAAGCGGATAGTAAAAGTTCTCATAGATGTCAACATTTTGTAATTTTGTAGCTCATAAATTTTAGAATGTCACCATGAATAACACCACTGAAATTAGTTTTTCACTAAAACATCAGCTTTCGAAATTGTATCACAAGTATTTTTAAACCGAGCCGAAAAATGATCAAATCTTTCCTCCAAAGCAAAGTGACAAAATTATGAATTAAACATTATGGAATAAACATTTATTTATACGTTATAGAACAACAAGAACCAATTCATGATTTGTTCCTATGTTTTATGTATTTGTACACACAAAAGTAATGTATCATTAAAATGAGGAAACGTGAAAAAAGGACAGCTAAAAATATGATCTGAGGAACAGCAGTGGATATAACTAAATAAGCTGTGACAACTGAGATTTGTTTTGATTAAAACACTGTACACAGTGAAACATTCTGAGTACTGAGAAATGAGAGGCTGACAAGGATAAGAAACTGTGAAACCACACAAGGATAAGAAACTGTGAAACCACATTCAAGACACACGCTTACCAGCAACGAGAAAACAAGAATATAGTTGCAACTCACACAGACTCTTATATGGCTTACTTTTAACCGAAGCAAACCAAACTTGTTGCAAGAATACTGCTAATGTTACAGCACGAATGTCTTAACGGACAAACAACGAGACCAACAGAATTAATTGCTATAAGAATAGAATATCCACGGTTTGAAAAGAGGAATGCTACGCGCTATTTTAACAATATTTTTACCCGATTTTTGCCCCAAATATATTTCTCTAGTATGAGAAAATATTTTTTTCTGTTACAGTTCGTATATGAATGCATAGATTCGACTGTTTTCTGTAACATTTAGTTTTCATAATTCGATGTGTGGTATCTTACTTACCAGTAATAATGTAATTTAATTAATTTTTACTGACGTTGGAGGTAATCAAGCTCTTCTCTTAGCCGCCACATAACCGGATCAGACCGCCAGCACATCATCATAGTGTCAATAAATCTACATCGCACTGACGAGACTCCAGCTTCGGACTGGTTCACATTCGCGTAAAATCGTGTTTTTTGTTGTCAGATCAAAACAATCATGACAGATCACGAGTTACTGGACAGACAGGTGTCACACAATGCAGCCAAACATATTTCCACCATTAAAGTCATCTTCACACGACAGGTTTGAGTGCCGAGATACTAAAACTAGAATGTTAAAAGCAATGCGAATGTTATGTCCGGAGTTAATGTAATTAATTTTCATTTCGTCTTGGAAGACAGCTAGATGACTTAAAACCACACGAGTACAAATCAATTTAATAAATTTGCTTCATTAAAAATGACTGTGCTTTAAAAAAATCGACTATTTTTCATTTGTAGCTTGTTCTTCACATGTTATGTTTTCACCTCAAAATAAAGTATTGAACGAGTAAAAATATTTTGGTACTGTAAATAGGTAAGTTTATTTTACTAAACAAAATATAATTTACGTCGGCTACCTTCTTGTAGATTCAAGCTACATCTGAGGGCCGGGAGCAAGGGAGCAATAAGGGCGACGGTCCACAGTCCAGAATATTCGTCACTAGTCGCACTGTGCAAAGGGTCGGACCAAACGGGCCAGTGCCCGGGACGTCATGAAAAGGTGACGCCAAAAGCGAACCAGACTTAACACAAGAAAGTGCGACGATCTTGATAAAATAAACAGAGGAGCAATTTTAAAGGTCGCTCTTGGGTCAGCGAACGTGCTTAATTACTTATATCCTATTGGAATCGGGCCGCCGATTGGTGCAGTGGCTATAGAACTAGCATTCCACGAAGGCGACCCGGAGTTTGGCATATGGAGTTAATACTGAAGAGATAATGGAGCTGGTGGAGACCACGGCGGCCGAGTGGTCAGATCACTCGTCTCCCACCAAGACGATCACCAGCGCTAAAGACCTCGATATGTTAAGTGCTGACCAAAATCCCTTCCCTACTCACTCCGCATGCCAAACTCCGGCAGGTCGAGCATGGTTCGTGTTTTCTCCCTGTCGTCAGAACGACACGTCAGTGGTAAGACGTTTCGTCAAAAGAGCGGGCATGGTTCTGTTTGTCGCCCGTCAGAGCGTTTCAGATGAACGACGCGGCCGTCGATATACTGACGTGGTATTTTAGTGTGTCGTGTGGCCGACAACGTGCGTATTTAAAATAAATGTCAATAGAAACAATGCCATACTCGCAGTTTCAATGAGAAACTATATTTCTAACTAACGCAAAACCTGCACACAGTATAAATAATACGTGCAAAGACAAACTTAGAGCTCGATTACAGCACACGTGCCGTAACCTATAACTTGACCATACTGTTCGCTAATACTGAAATAAGTAATACAGTTTGAATTGAATATTTTTGAAGACAAAAACAAAATGTTTTAACTAATGCACATTTATATAAATATTGACAGTGTATTAGAATACGCATGTGTTTTGTCTGTAATTTTAACGAGTTGGTATAACCAAACCGAATGAAAGTAATATGTGCGGTAGAAACACATTCCGGTATTTTAAATAAATATTCATGATCATGCCTTGAATCTGTAGCACAAAACGCATAAGACAAAATCACTCTCTGCTAAAAATATCCTGAGACACCAGTGCTTACATTCAACATAGTTAACTTTTAAAAACATTGCTACCGTATGTATTGGCAAATAACCTACAAATGTTGTACTCTACATATATCGACGAAGACTTAAAATGTTTGTAATTTTTAGCAGTACGTTTTTTATGTGCATACGTTGTCTTTATCCCCAGATAGCGAAACCAATTTTAATTTTTTTTATCTTGTATAGGGTAAAGGGGACTACAAAATATAAATTTTCCTCAAATCTAATGTACTTTTTTTAATTGACTGGAGAGTAGTAATTTTTGTCTTCTGTTATTTATTATAAACGCTCCAACAGAAAACTATTTTGTCGAAGTAAATCTTACGTAGACTTTAACATTATTAAGATACATACTGAAATGTTAAAAATAATATTAAGCTTTATTTACTATGTTTTATTTTACATTGCTAATATAAACAGCCAAATGAAGATATAAAAACGATGGTTAAGTGCTGATATTTCTATTTAGGCAGCAATAACACTAATATGGGGACGTATACACTGACTCATGAAATGAATATTATAGTCTGTGCCATATAAGTGTTCCGTATTTTGACAGTTCACTTCTGAGAAACGTGTCTGTACACAGGTTTGCGGAGACCCTGCTTTCCCAGGAAGCCAGGTAGGTTTAAAGCTCCAAACAATGGAACTGTCGGACACATTTCTCAGAAGAGAAATGTGAAAATACGGACAAAATACACGAAACAGACCATAACACTACACTCCACACGACTGCCACAGATTATCGCCACTTGACCACAGTTTCTTCAAGTTCTGCTCACATGAATAATAAACTACAGTGTCAATTGTGAATAAAAATATAGGTTAAATGTGTCATTTGCAAATAAAAATACAGGTTATGTGCAAACACCATTCTCGTTACAGCTATTTAATAATATTTTAGTTCACATGGGTTTTATATTGGCTGAATTTTTAAAGCAGATTCTCCAACACACAAAAATAACACGTCAATACTGTAAATTTCGTACCAACCTCTGCATATATTGCTCTTTGGAAGCGTCGTACATTTGACGCAATAATTCTGACAGAAGCGTTATGACACGACGATCCATGCTCGCATTTTCGCGCAACCATCATGACACTAGCAGCATTACAGCGACGCGTCGGAGTTATCACGGTTTCGAATAAAATACCCATTCTCGACCTGCGGGTCGCCTTGGTGGGAGGTGAGTACTCTAGCCACTACGCACGTGGGAATTGTACCTGACGATATCGTTGGTCGGCTTTTATTCACCGCTCGTCATTCTCGCGCATCTTCGTACTAACCTCGTGTCAACAGCGCCGAAGACGTGGATATAAAGTGATGTACAAAATCTCGTTACTTCCAGCTATGGAATCCAACTGAAAATTTTAGGTGTATCATCGTAGATAAAAGTACACATACTATAAATTAATTAAGATCGTAAAATACACTTGCATTTAACATCTTACCGACGATAAATTATATGACCACAAACAAAAATAAAGTAGACGGTGCGCTTTTGAGTAAGTGGCTCGGGGTGACAAAATTGCATGTGTCGACCCTGCTTGTGCAGCTTATTCGAACCGAGCGAGGTGGCTCAACGACAACATGCTGGACTCTTATTCGGGAGGACCGGGTTCGATTCGCGGCTCCAGCCATCTTGATTTTGGTTGTATATAGTTTCCTGAAATCACTTCAGACGAAAATCAGGATGGTCCCTTATTAAGGACCACTAGTGATTCGTTTCACAGTTCTTGAACTTGATTTCAGTTGTGAGTAACCGTAACTATTCACCTCGCCGTTGTTAAATAAATATTCAAATGTCTTGCTCGAGACTTGAACGTTGGTATCACATCTACATGTCGAAGGCCAGCACACTCGTTCCCCCTATCAAGCCATAACCTCCTCCCCTCCCGTCCCAAGAACGAAACCGCCCACACGAAATTATGTCATTATTATTTTAATTACAAGAATTTACCACTGAAATTCAATTTTGAATCAGGGAATAAATACACTTAGCTTTGACACCTGCAATAAATTGGGTACAGTGGAGCCAAAACTTGGAAGATGTAGCCAAAATAAGCCATACACCACGGAGGCTGTCTGTTGGCATACTCCATTATTGCTTTGTCTGTGTAAGTATAATACTATTTCTGACGGTTCTGAAGACTATTGTGTAAAAAAAAGTGATTCCCAATGGAAAAATATAATGTTGTTATACTGGGAATTTTGACAGTGATCAGAGTGTGGCGGTGCAGAAATAATAAAACCCTATGGCAAAAGGGAACACTACTTATTGTTTCCGTGGAAGCACGTCAAATATTCTAATATAATAGTCTCTTCTGGCTCTCATTTTGTAATACGACTGTATTGAGAAAATAAAGCTTAAGTATACATAATAATTATATTCGGGATAAATCTGACATGTTAGTTAAGCGATTAAAGATAATTTGTATATGTAAGTAGTCAAATTTGATTTACACTACTTTTGAGGAAAGTGAGATTGTTACAGATGAAATATTGTCTTTTAATCATACGTTGTCAAATTCAGTTTTATATATGAGTGGTGCGGTTTCAAAGAATAGTTTATTTAAATAAAGATATTTTGTGAACATAACATTAACAAAAATGTTTGACAAATTTCAATATATTACAATATCGGTATTATAAAAAAGTACAAAACAACACCCTTTCATTGATCATTTAAATTCTGTTGAGTCATCTGAATGTGCCTGTATCCTGGTGCGTATTTGATATAACTTTTTTCATATAAAATGTTTTTTTATCAAATTAATACTGTAGTATTTTCGCATCAAACATAAAATACATAAAACAACGTAATTTAAACAATAGAATGGTAAATAATTAAAACAAATTTATCTACATTATATAGTAGCCTATAATTTAGTACATGGCTTTGGCAGAAGTCAGTGCAGTATCTGGCAATACAACTGAAGGAAAAACCAGACTTCTTCCGAAAGACACCACAAGTCTTTTGTAGGTTCCAGGCAACCTCTTTGTTAAATTTCAGTGCGACCGGTTCAAGGGTTTAGTCGTGAAAAGGTGACAGGCTGAGTTACGTTCGCCTTTATAATATTACTAGATTTTACCCGCGACTTCGCTCGCGTTGATGCCTTACATAAGTGTCAATGATCATTGAAAAAAGTACAGTACCCGCGACATTGTTCGCGTATAATTTGTCCCTCGAAAAGACGCCACATGTGAATCACTTGCGAAGTTGCCATAGTACGCCTCGGTTCCTCGCCGTGGCACTTGCGTGGACGCCTTCTAATGTTCCTGGGACCTGCGGCTTCCCGGTTACAATGTCATCTATTGGAGTAATCGAGGAATATATATCGCGAAAATATTCACCGTGTTCAAATATTTTCATGGTGCGGGAATCAGCTGGTAGACCTGTAAATTTTCATCCTCTATTTCACCCCCTTCAAGTTTTATTTTCGCGATAAAAATTAGCTCATGTCCTTCTCCAAGGTCCAATATATCTCTATACCAATTTTCATCAAAATTGGTTCTGTGGTTTAGGCGTGAAAGCGTAACAAACTAACTCACATACGCATTTATAATATTAAGTAAGGATATAGTGTTGATTCGTATACAAAGACGTTGAGCTTCAATTTTAGTTGTTTACTGTAGCTATGCTTAACTTTGTACAGCCTATAATCCTTAAGAGAGCGTATGGTACATAATTCAACGCTGAAAACATTAATCAATAACAGTAGGTTTCCTAAAGGCAATTTGCAAAAATTAAACAATAGCAATCCTAGACAATAGTTTTAGTCAACGTTTTAAATAAAATTGCTTTCAGTGTTACGAATTTCTGAGGCACAATCTCTGACGTCGGAACCTCGTGCATTTAACTGCGGCGCAAGAGATCACGCGTAACGAATTAGTAATTTTGAATAAATATATACTCATAAAGTTGGCAAATACCATTATCTAGGATTGCCATTGAGAATTTTATCCATATTGGCTTTGAAAAAAGCGTAGAAATCAATTGATGTTTTCAGAGTTTATTTATCTACCATACACTCTTAATGCAAAACTTTGAACCACAGATCTTCATTTCGTAGCTCAGTGCAAGGGAAATTCCTCTATTTTAAATAAGTACATATAACAAGACGTTGAAGTGTGTAACGTCTTTTCGTAGTACACTAGCCAGCCTTGGTGACGTAGTCGATTAGGCGCCGGTCTGCGATGCGGGAGGCACTGGGTTCGAATCCTGGCTAGGGAATGAATGTTTTGTTGTACCTTCACCTCACTTCACCCTCATCATCTCTGTTAAAGGCCGTACGATCCTCTCGCCACACTTCGTAGCCAGACATATATAGGCCTACATGCATGCATCCATGCATACATACATATATATATGCATACATAGGCCTACATACATACTGTAGCCTATATACATTCATACATTACATACATATATATTTAATTTATCTGTATTATATTTATTGGGCTTTACGTCTCGATGACGAGATCGTTAAAGGCGAGACAATTACATACAAATGTATGCAAGGACAGGAGTAGATAGAGGAATCAGCCGTGGCCTATGTCAAGGAACCGTCCCAACACTCGCCAAGAGCGATTTCGAAAAGAAAAAAAAAAAACATGGACAATCGAAATCAGGATGGCTGGAGTCGAGAATCGAACTGAGGTTCTCTCAAATGCGGTATGTTTGAGTTAATTATGATTTCAACTTTACCGAAGCTTTGAGTCTTAGGCCGCGGTTACACGGGCCTCGGAATTAGTTTAAATTAAACTTGCTCAGCCGTGCGTGTGGTCACACAGTGTCTGATGTAGTTCATATCGTTGCTGCTTCCTATTCAGACTGAACAGGTTGTAAAGGTTCATCACCTAAGCAAAAATCTGTATGCCTTGCTGTGATTGGCTCGTTAAACGTCAACAAGCATTGCGCACAAGATGGCAGACAACCCCGTGTTATGTTGCAGCAGCGTAAATTAAGTTATTAAAATGATTTGTTGGCTACGTATAAGTAAAAATAGTTTCATATTAAAATATGAGCCCTTCGATAAATTTGCAACGGAAAAAAGAATGTATGCCATTTCCAGTACTCTTGTATAAGGCGATTCAGGATAAAGTGAGCACTCAAAAAAGCCCTGCTTAAGTTCTATTTTCAACCAATTCGTATCCTTCCGCGTGTAACGGCTGACGTCGGGAAATACCTAACCTCTCTGGACTCGTCACTTGATGTTTGTGCGTAAAATATAAAATTTGTAGTTAGTATGAATCGATACTGTTTGATAAAAAAAGGTTTATTAATTACATAAAATGCATTTATGACATTTTTATGTTGATTATGTTTCAGTATTGTTGAATTAAAACAGTAAAATACACGGAACTATATTGCGTAGTTTCGCTGCCAACCATACAAGCAGTAAGGCAACTGTAGTATAGGTTGAATTATATGCAGTGAACACCTAGTGATTTTTTCCAAATGTTAAATTTTTAGTGCTCACTTTATCTCGAACGACCTATATGCATTAAGCAGGCACGTGGTCGTTCGCGGTAAAAGTAACTTTTCGAAAATCCTTGCCACGTTCCATAAAGTGCAATATTGGTTTAAATGTTTTATGTCACGAAGAATTTTTGTCACTACATAACACATTGCACCAACATATGAGTGTGTTACAAGCTTAGGGACGGGGTAAGTAGAGCTTTCAAAGGGTTATGTTTATCGTGACCGACGCAACTTTTAATATGTAAACAAGTGAGTTCAAAAAATATAACGTAAATCTGACGTGTCTCCAGCTACTTTCCCCTATTTACCTTTTGTACATAAGTTAAAAGGTTAAACCAAACATAACCTGAAAACAATATACTGTCGTAACAAAACACAATCGATTTTGACTGCGACAATAAAGTGCCGTGTAACCACGCGAACGTGTTCACTTCGGCAGCTATACACTGAACATGTTTAAAAATGGCTGACTAAACCTCTTTCGGTTATCTACTCAGGCCGCCGTGTAACCGCGGCCTAAGAACAGCGTTTTGTACTTTTTTTAGATGCTATCCGTAGATTTTCTGGCATGTTGTAAAAATACACATATTTAAAACAGATAAAAGACTAAACTACATTCAGGGTTCATGTCCAAACAGCCGTGAACTTAACGTATGTGCTATTATTTTGAAATTATTTTCGTTGCAAGATTGTCAACGGGAAACATGTATTTTCTTACATTCTTTCCATTATGGGATCATTGTCTTGATTACTGATTTATCCTTCTACGAAGAAACACAAGGCCAAGCAGGAACGACGGGGAAAGTGACGCACATAATAATGACTCCAGCTCCAGATACAGCTGCGTGAGTGCTATTCTAGGAAGACTATGTAAGTCACGTGGGGACAATTTAAATTCCGACAGCTGAAGGGTATAATCCCCCAGAAGGGCACACGTGTCCTAGCTAAAATGGGAAGAGGCTGGCCGGGAAGAATGCAGTCAAATGCTCGAGTAAAAGGAGCAATAAGCTCCCAGTCGGTGAGGGGTGGGAGTGGGGAAGTAGCTTCGTAAGGCGACCCTCCATAGGACGGGAATATGCAGGCCGAGAGAAGGCGGAATCTAGAGACCTCGGCCAGGCTCGCTGGGACGTGACGGCAATATCGATAGGAATCCGCGTCCAATATCGCCAGTAGCGAGAATCGATAATGAATTTAGCTGCGGGCGCCTCGTCGGCGCAGCGCGATCGTCTGGAACGGTTCGCTGGACTCTGGCGTTTATCGAGCAATTTCGACGAAGGCCCATCCGTTCACGATGGAATTTTTTTTATTTCACCCTGGCCCCCGGGGAACGTACGGTTTAAAAACTGTTTCTGCTTTCGCAAGAATACAACCTCTCGGAAAACCCACCAGAAAATACCTCCGAGATAAAACAGGAAAAAAAAAAAAATTCTGCAGGTTTTAATTTTACATTTTATTAGAAGGCTTAAATACGGAGTAAACATACCTACGCTCCAACTTACCCACAATATTTAATTTTACTTTCATTATGGTAAGATTTATTTCGTATTTACAATAGTGTTTAACATTTTAAAAATAGCGTTACAAGTTTGAGGAGCACAAACTTTACATGTGGGCAATTCCCATGAGTTCTTTGGGATAGAGGTCTTAGAATTACAAATAAAAGAGTTAAATTAAGTACTGGATTTAATAGCTCACAAAGCCACGAAATACACAAAACAGTAATCAACTAGAACTCTCACAACACAATTAGTTATGCACACAATTACTCCTGTGTCACAGACACGTTAATTAACTTTGACAATTAAAGCACAAGAAAAGTCTACCATCAATTAATTAAACACTATAAA
>PNEQ01048716.1:0-14566 GCA_003012365.1 Medauroidea extradentata | reverse complement strand
TTCTGTACTTATTTCGCTTCTTCTTCTTTTCGATAAACACAGCTACAGCAACGATTTCCTCTACGTCCATTTTCAAGCACTGATAGAGAAACAATGTTCCGTACTTTGGTCCTCGGTCGCTTACATTTGGTATGCTGGTTTCTGGTCGCCAGCAACTCGGTTGCCGGCAACCAGTCGACAGTGCGTAAGGGCTCTAAGGCGCCCGCCTGCCTACCTTGTAACCAGCGTTGCAGCGTGCTAGCAGAACTCTTTTATCTAAGAAACTACTAAACGTGTTTCTAATGTGTACATTTACGAAAAGAACAAACACTTTAAACGACCTCGGAATAGTAGTTTCAAAACATCACGTTAATTAGAAAGACCATTTCAGAGCACCTCAAAATAACTAAAAACGGCTTTTTCAATATATTATATCTAAACAACTACTGAAGGGATTCTTGTGAAACTACAATAGGGAGGTGTATTGGACTATATTTAAAACTTTCCACCAATAAAAAGATGGGGTCACCACTGAAAGTGTCAGTCAGGCGAGTGTCCTACGATAACACTGCACGCCGTCTCAGTGTCTTGCTGTAGAGGCGATACTGCGCCAGATGACCGGTCAACATCGCCCTTGGAGTCGTGCCTCACTCACACAAACACATGGTCACTAGGCTGACGCCTTAAGAGTGCATGATAAATAAATAAACGCTGAAAACATCAATTGATTTCTACGCTTTTTTCAAAGCCAATATGGATAAAATACTCAATGACAAACCTAGATAATCGTATTTGCCAACTTTATGTGTAAATATTTATCCAGAATTACTAATTCGTTACGCGTGATCTCTTGCGCCGCAGTTACATGCACGAGGTTCCGGCGTCAGAGATTGTGCCTCAGAAGTTCGTAACACTGGAAACAATTTTGTTTAAACCGTTGGCTAAAACCATTGTCTAGGATTGCTATTGCTTAATTTTCGCTAATTGGCTTCAAGAAACCAACAGTTATAGATTAATGCTTTTAGCGTTGAATTATGTACCACGCCCTCTTAAGGCGGCCGCCTGCCCAGGCCACCGATCGATGTGCAGAGCTTCGACCGTTACAAGATTATTCGAGAACTACTCAGCATACGTAAGTTATGTCTGCGTAGGATTAGCAGTCAAAGAACATTACATGCGTGTATACCTATTTCACGTTATTCATGCATCTCTTAACTTTTTTACGCTGCAGAAAGTGGCGGAAATGGGTATTTTGTGGTCCTTTTTAGGTGCGAAAATCTTGGCGTAGAATCTTCAAAAAGACGTGGGCGTTGCACATTTAACTTTAACATTACATCATAAAATCATAGGGTCACTACTGAGGGTATTAATGTGAAGGTAATATGTTTGTCTGTAGCTCAGTAAAGATTCACTTGTGACGGTTTTTATCCTAAAATATGGTGTTATTTGATGGATTATTTAAATGTTGTGTCGGACAGTGCGAGTCTCGGTGTATGGCCCTGCACATACTTTGCCAGAGGAAGAAGATAATAAGAGTAGTAACTGTAACTTAGGTTAATTCTACTACAGGTTAGAAAGAAAATACGTTTTCTTATGGGAGAGCTTGGCACAGGGAAAATTGCTGCCACTAGTTTCGCTTCAATCGCTAAGAGACCAGATAAATACAAAACCGTAGTAAAATTAAATTTAAATAAACTTTGAAATTATAATAGTCATATAATTTAATTTCAAAGTGAAAAGAAACCAATTTCGCGTTTTAAATTATCAACTTAATGGAACTTAAAATTCAGGAAAGCTCTGTGATTGGTCAGTTTGGTGCACTAGCGATACCAGCGCTCAAGTGGCAGAAATGTTCCCTGTGCCAAACTTATAACATTGATCTTTCTAACCTGGAGTAGAATTAACCTTACTGTAACTAAGCGACCCTCTAGTGGCGACACATGGCTGTAGTGCGTAGGAAACATTTTCTCCCTCTTCTTGTCTTCTATTATATGGTCTGACGCCGACCCTAGACGCATCTCACATCCGAGTGTCTGTCTTGATGGGAGTTAATTCGCCAGGCCTACTGGACGTGTGTTAGTGTGAGTAAGGCACGGCGCCAAGGGTGATGTTGACAGGCTCGTTAGCGCGGTATCGCGTCTACAGCAAGACACTGAAACGGCGTGCTGTGGTGACCCCATATTTTTATTGGTGAGACGTTTTAAGCAAAGTCTAATTTACGAGATGTCTTAAGACTATATTTCCGTCATCGTGCATTTTCTTTTCGTTTGCTGACACAATGGGCAAGTGAGGAATAGTTTCGTAAAAAAACGTAGTTGCGAACACACCACAACACATTTTAAGTGTTAAGGCCAAGGGTTCCTATTTATGCTAAATTAGTGAGTGGTATTTTTAAATCCGAAAAAGACCAGATATTGCAAAACGGTTTCATAGAAATGTTGTAAATAGTTTGTACTATGTAGCCTAATTCCTTCCAATCATACATTTACATAATTTTGACTAATTATTGACAATTTTATTCAAGGCGGTAACTAGCTAAAATTATATAAACTTATGTTTAGAAAAATAAATACGTTATAAATACAAACAATTTCCAACATTTCTATGTAACGGTTTCACGAAATCTGCGCATATTTATGTTTTAAAAAATAAAACTCGGAAGGAAAGCATACCGTGTCCTTAATACTGACCCTGGTTGTCAAGAATACCGCGCAGTTAACCTATATGCAGGGACCAATTGAATTTAGCGAAAATAATGGATTTAACACAACTTTATAGATTAATTTGGTCAGTTTTGAGAAACCTTTCTGATTATGTGTTAAAACGTGTGTGACGCAATGTCAGTTAATGTTTTTAGTACAGACTAAATTGTCGGAATTTACTGTTAATATAGCGGGAATTTCTGTACCCATTCAAGTGATGCATTTCCGCGTACAGTTCAATTAGTTTAGATCTGGGAGCCTATTGTCTAACTTCACCTCCGATGAAGATCGTCACACGTGACTGTCATTAGACGAGAGCGACAGCGATTAGGATGGTTACTCGTGACTGTCTTTATGTCGTACTCTCCAACACCTCTCTTTACCAATATCTCGATGTACTTGGCAACACTGGAGGATGTACTCTGGAAACCTTCATACCTTACTTAACTATATTACTTCAGCTTTCACAGCATGATTTAAATTTACTTATTACATACGTTTAGTTTTAAATAATATATGTCGTACTTGTTCCTCTTTACAGTGTCGATTTCAAAAATTTTAACCTCAGATAAACCTCGAGTAGAAAGTTAGTGTACCATTTTTTTCAAGAGATAGCAGCGTAGTACTACGTTAGTGTAGCTAACGTCAAGAGATAGCAGCACGCTTGCAGAATTGAATGTGTCGTTAGCGTGGACTGTAAAGGTTAATATACACATAACTATAATCTACGAAACGTATTTAATGTTTAAGGGAAAATAAAATGACGGGTTTCTGTCTTCTTCCGAGCAATAATTCAGTCCCGATTTGTTCTCAAACGTGAATGGTTTTAGAATACAACTTAAATATGTCGGCCATTTCCGTGAACTTTGTCTGGTAACAACACCCTAGGGCCCGATCATTACGTGTATATATGGCAGACAGTTACGGGGCCATTTTTAGTTACAGAATACGAATTATCGTCGTAAAGATAGTTACCGATCAACTGTCTTTGTATAATGATCGCATAAGCGACTGAAATAGTGTCTTTGATTGTTGACATGTTTCCCAGGAAAGTTAAATGTTATCGGAATTATACGAACTCTGAGGCAATCTTATCATGTCGCCATTCACTGGCAGAAAATTCCAAATTTAAAAAATCACGTAGGTAAATTAACAATTTTTGTGGTAAATATATAGAGCCTCTGATTTTTTAATAAAAGCATTTCCCACCAAAATGACTGAATTTTATTTGTGCGCATCTGCATCTGTGCTTCGTGGTTAATGGCACCATTCGAGATCCGGAAATTTCTGGACGTTTCAAGACGTTGGGTTTCAAACTCCTGTACTCGTAAATTACTTGCGTGATTGGTAGAGACATGCAAAATTCGCGTTATCATTTGATAGCGGACTAAACTTCATTTTCCTATACATAGCAGAGCATAACCTGCGTTTCAATTGGCCACGAACTTTTATGTGTTGTCATTTACGTGGCCTCTCTACAGTGTAAGCACTCTCCGCGGCAACACAGACTAAATATTAATACAGACGTGAAATGACGTGTCGGTTCGTTTGATACGAGCGAACTTCGTCGCTTATTGGCTGCGCGAGGCTGTTGATACCAGCCCCGTGTATGTTTGGTTCCTGCACGTTACAGCAGGTTTCCTATTGGCCTTGCTACCGGCTAGCAGGGAAGCCACGTTACCGTGATTGGCGGTAGGAGTTTCCGCCATATTGCTGGCCAGGGAAGCCATTTTGCTGGCGTGTGTGACTGAGTTCGCCGTACTACAGGCTATTATTTCACTTCTGTATTCCTAAATATTCTGTGGCGGCAAGTCACGACAATATCGGCCAGCGGGAGAAGTCGAACGAGCCTATAGTCACTTGAAGTCTAGTCAGCTGTCAGAAAATAACGTGAATTTTGCATGTCTCTAGTGATTGGGTCACTGTCGTTTAATCACATCCTTGAGTACTGTGGACCAATAGCAGACTTGCATGATAACACTCACTGACTGCCGCGCTACCTTGTCATATGTACAACAGGCCGCTCACTGTAGCAGCAGACAATGTACAAGTATCTGAGGACATCGTGTACACAGGACTGACGAGACCAACAAGCTAGTTGTTGAACCTGCAACATATATGGGTCTCTATGCGTTCATTTTTTGTGCAGAGTTGTCGCTCGTTTGGCTGTGCTAACGAGAGTTTGCTTGTAGAACCACACAACTTTCAGAGTTATAAGCATCCAATCACTGACATTGGACAGAGCTTTGAAACAAGTTAGAGGAAAACTCTATACAGCCATGTTATAGTGAAAGCATGTATGTTTACAAGCTATCAGCTAATAGTCATAGAATGAGGATGTCAGTTATTCATATTCTCTTGGCCTGAGTTGATAACGATGGGATTAACAAGAATACAGAATTGTCTCTGTGATGAATTTACAACTTATTTTCATTTGCTGTAATACTTCGGACGTAATTCCGAGCGGACGTATTCCACGCGCTATCGTGAGCATAAATTTAATTCCCCATCCTCATTTTTCCTTTTTCTAACCTTCTTCCACGTAAATGGCGTGCACAAGCGGAACTCGGCGGCCATAATAAGTTGGCGCGCTTATTCCTGTCCGAACGGCCACTTTTTCAAAATTTTAATGAGAATTCTTTTGTTTCCGCCCGCGTCAGTAAATTGGATTTGTTTCCGCGGCTGGTGTGTTTTAAATACTCGAGAGCTTTTATTCACTTCCCCTCCACCCCCTTCCTTCCTATGTTAGTAGTCTCTCCTACGCTCGGTAATCTTCGCAACTGCTATTTCCTGTGCCGAGGGGTACAGGCGTGGCAATAAGTACTGACGCGTGTGGGAGGGGGTGGGGCACGGACGTGACCACGCGTAGCATGCTGCTACAAGGGTGGAAGAGGGGTGGGTCTTCCTCTCACCCCTTACCAAGCTGTACAGAAGGACCTGGAGGGGAGGGCGGTGTTGCCGGTCCCTCGCACATAACCCACACTTGTTACATCCCACAGTGGCCGCGCCGTCCTGCCCGTCGACCCCTTCCCTATTCGTTCAACCCCCCTCCACTCACGCAGTTCTCTCCCACCTCCTACTTTCCTGCAGTAATCACTACAATAACGCACCGGGCAAATTGTGTAGAGGCTTGCGCCTTGCACTCGAGCTCGCAGGCCTGGGTCGGTCGGTATCCGTGCTAGTGCGATTCACTTACGGCTCAGCGTAAGCTACCATATTGGATTATCGTAGCTTTCACTTTTATGAAGTTCTGAGAAGAGAAAAATTGGGAGTTTGCGATTTTACCACAAATTACTTTTACCTAACTTTTAATGTGTATTCACGCCACAATTATCCCAACCATTTTTTTTTTTAATGTTCTTAATTTGTTTGGCTTATCGCACTCTGAATGTACTTTTTGGTATAGTCAAATGGGAGGCGTGTCTGAAGAAAAACATGCTACCAATAATCACTGACGCAGAGCTGCCGATGTACAGTACACGTAAGGCATTGAAACAAAGTTATGCAAAATAATTTTTGCAACAATATCGTGGCTCTACCTACAGGTAGAGACGGGAAAATTTCGCGAGTTCACTGAGCTGTAGGCTAGCCTGCAAGACTATATGTGAACTGAAGCAGACAACAGATACTCATTAGCTGCTTGCTGTTAAATTATATGTGTGTATTAGTTACATTTCCGCTATTGGCTCAGATACTTCCAGGAGGTGGCAAATAAGTCAGCGGCCAATTGCGAAAGTGACACAAACTTACAGTTGATAGAATTCTATCTTGTGCCCAAACGAAAACGCGAATATTTCAAGTCTCTACTTAAAGGAAAACACATTTCATAATGTAGATGAACAGGAACAGGATATGACTGAAAGAAATAGTGCACATTTCTACAAGAACTCTCTGTGATGGCTAAGCACTTCAGCTAGAGTAGTCCACGTTTTCTTTTTGTGCCATAAATTTCTTCACGTGCATTGCCGTAAATGTAGATTTAACGCGTTTGTATTTTCCAATGCAAAAAGGTTCGGCCATCTCTCATGGGAGGGTGAAAGTAGTTTGGTACCGTGCTGAATCAATAGCGCGAACCGTGAATCCATTAAGTTCTAAATCGTAAATGGGTTTTAGTACGGTACCACTTGGACAGCAATTTCCATTACCTGCACAAACGAAAGTTCACAAAAAGAACAAATCTAAAAATGCCATTAGGCTAATTCAGTAAGTTTTTATGCAACTATAAATTCTATTTTTTTTTGTAAAGGAAAACATAACAGCAGTACACACGTTACAGTTTAATTTAATTTGCTCGTAGTTTGTTGTGGGTTTAATAAACATTCGGGTTCCGTATTTTTCCCACGTTGTTTTCTTTCTTTTTTGTCGTTCCTACAGATTTTATGCGAAGCGTTCCTCCTCTACAGTACTTGACCTAACGGTTTTTTTTGCACACGTATTACGGAATTTATTTTCGCCACTTTCAGCGCACATAACTAATTTGTTTCTTCCAAAGAATGATCACTAAAATATCCAGGCTCCTGATATTATCATTATTATATGTCCTTCAGTTTTTCATAGTACCTATACTTTTTATTGTAAGTTTTAGGGGAATAAATATTTCCCGAGTTCAATAACCTGGATGCTAGAATGCATTGACGTGTATATATGCTAATCATGCCCCAACCATTTGTCCACTAGCTGCTACTCACTGGAAGTGGTGAAGCGTGAAGTGTTCTAGGGCAAGCGGTGATTAACAGTGACTGTACAGAACTCTCAGTTATGCGTGGAACAATTTGACTGGTAAAGGCAGGTACACTCCTCAGCCAGTAGCATGTAAGAGACGAGGAACTAGTTCCCAGTAATACACCTTGGTATCAGCAACACAACTGACACCTGCTCAAAGTGTATAGTCGGATATCATACTGCTTGCCTCGGAACACGTCCACGCTTCGCCAATGACTGGAACAGAAGACAGTGAAAGAATAGTCGGGACTTGAGTATACATAGGACAGTAGATACTAGCATGCGCGTCTTTGAATTGGAATTTTTTCCTAGTAATTTCTTTGCCCCGTATAGCTCTGATATGAGTATTTATTTTGCTGATCTGGGTGATTTGTGTTTTAAGTTTTGTTTTTCATTATTTTGGTTTTATTTTGCGGTTTTTTTTTCTGTTTCGACCTTAACTATCTTATCAATTTAAGATGATTAGCGTGGTGAACTTACGGGTGGTGAGCTCACAGTGTAGGCCGCTCAACTTTGGCACCTTGAGATATGGTTACCAAGGGTTTGGTTAGTAATTAGTTCCGTAGCAATGACTGAAACGTACTTTTAATTAGCTCGGAAGGTACACAACAAGCTCAACAACTGGCGAAATGCAACCAAGGCTCAAGGCCGGGATATTGTGGAGCTAAAAGAGAAGCAATCGAAACCATAGTTCCAAGCGACTTACCACTGTTTATTGGTAATGCCGGCACTGTGTCAGGATCGCACGAGAGCGTGGTGCCCTCCTCGAGTCACGAGCGAAGTCTTTGGATGGACAGCGCAGGAACGGTGTTGTTCAGCAGGGGTCGGCGTCCTAGCTGGCATAGAGGCGCCCCAACTGACGGTCCGATGAACGACGTTGGTTTCCCTACAGGATGTCCAGAAACTGCCGCATTATAGTCATATCACACGAGTCTAGTGCCTCGAGTACGAACTTGTCCGGGACGTTGCGATATGTACCGAGTGCTAAGGAAACACGTACCGCAAATAGTGAGTACAAACCGTTTTGCGGAGTGTGTTTCGTTAGTTTCTGCGGAGCTGTGGGGTTAACGAATCTCTATGAATTCAATATTTAAGGATGCTAACGAACACAATTGTGGTGCTAGTAGTTAGCTTATGGGTGTTAATTTCTCATTATGATTACTGTCTCTTTGCTACTATTTTTTGACTCTTGGAAACTTCCGTGCTAATAAAATGCATTTTTTACACGTTATACTAACAGTTTTTTTTAAAAATTAGTTGTAGTATTGGCCACAACAATGATTACTCCTCAAACGATTGCTGTCTCATTACTACGATTATTGATCTCATGGAGAGTTCTATTTTAGAAAGGAACATTATTATACACGCCTACAGATTTTACGCAGAACAAATTGTAGCATTTGAGATGAAAAACAATACCATAGCAGCGAGTGTTTTTGTTCCAACAAAAATATTTCATAATTTTATGTATTAAAGGTTGCACTGTAAACTATACTAGCATTGTAAAGTACAAGAGACGAATTTATATATAGCCTTGCGATTGCCGTTATGTTTGTATTATGTATTTACCTAGTGTAAAATGACAATAGAGTAGTATGTTTTTATTTTAACGTCTGAAATATTTATCTTGTGCATCCCTGCGCTATATGTAGACTACAAAAGCATCAACAGACTATGTACTTCGGTTGTCTGCCGCTAGTGCATTCGATACGTGAATGCTTCGCGTGCATGTCCTATGGTTAGAGACACTGGAAATTCGCGAAAATATTTAAGATAGTCTCCAATAAACTGTAGTATATTAACTGTGACACGTGTGAACAGTTTTGGGACAAGTCACACACGCTGTGTGTCCAAGCTGTACCGGTCCAACTGGGTTTGTTGACGCGAGAAACAATGCCTCAGATAAATCATAGCCAATGTCGATACGAAACATTCAGTGTTATATATAGCATGTTTGAGCTTAGTAAATAGTCAACTATTCCCGCGATTTTCCATTGTCTATACCTATGGGTAGAGACACTGGTAAATCGCGGGAAAAGTTGATTGTTTGCTAGGCTCCAACATACTATGTATAACACTGAAGGTTTTGCACCTATATTGTTTATAGTTTATATGAAGCGCCGTGTACCTCTTCAACAGACCCAATTAGAACTGTACAGTTTTAACACAGGACATGTGTGATTTGCCAGAAAACTGTTTATACGTGTCACGACTGAGGTACTATAATTTATTGGAGACTACGTTAAATATTTTCGCGATTTTCCAGTGTCTCTACCTATGGGACTTTCAGCAGTATGATGTAAAGGTAAGCACACGCCTCTCGATTTGCACGTTACGTGTTCAGGTGATGTTCAGAAGTTACAGCAGTCGGAAATCGCTGTTGTTAGCCCTTCTGAGAGGCCCGAAAATCATGTTTCTAACAAGCGTGCTGAATTTGTTAAAACATAGAAACGTAGTTTCAAGTGTGTGTTTTTTTCCTAGGTAAACTTAATATGAATAAGTTAAACGGATTTGCGTAAAAAAAAAAAAAGAACACGTGAGACACGCTGCAACGGCGTCCATGCGACAGGCGAAGACTTCTAGGAGCTGTAGAGCAGTGTGCAGAACTTCTGCCGTTAGCATATTATTCGAGAACTGCTCAGCGTGCATAAGTTGTATCAGTATCTGCAATCAAAGAACGTTACATGTGTGTGTACCCATTTACGGTACTCCATTTACCTCTAAAGTTATTTTCAAGCAGCCGAAACTGGTGAATATAGGTGTTTTTGCAATCGATTTTATAAGTATGAAAATCCTGGCCGCAGACTACTAGTAATACAGACGTGAAATGACGTGGCAGCTCGTTTGATACGGGCGAACTACGCCGCTTATTGGCTAGCCAAGACAGTTGATATCAGCCACGATCTGTTTGGCTCCTGCTTGTTGTGGTAGGTTTCCCATTGGCCTTGCCGCCAGCTAGCAGGAAGGTCGTTTTACTCTGATTGGCTGTAGGCGTTTCCGCCGTGTTGCTGGCCAGCGAAGCCATTTTGCTGCCGTGTGTGTGACTGAGTTCGCCGTACAACCAGCTATTTCTAGAGACATGAACTTTTCGCGAAAAGAATTTTGCCCCACTTTGTTCCAGTGCCTTATGTGCACGTCTGCAGTTCTGCTTCATAGATATTGGCAGCGTGCCTTTGAACTGTGACGTTTCTCATTTGAGTGTACCAATCACAATAAGGTTACTGTAACACCACACGTCTGTGATTTGCGTGTAAAACCCCACGACACACGAATGTCAAAACATTCAATCTCTGACCGTGAAGCAAGTCTGCAGACGTGCACACAAGTCACTGACACAAAGTGAGGCGAAAAGTTCATGTCTCTAGCTATTTCACATCTGTATTCGTAAATATTCTGTGTCCTGGTGTAAAATGGTTTAAAATGTATGACCGACAATACAGCTTTGTCTTTAATATTACGTCATAAAATAACAGGGTTACCACTGAAAGTCTCATGGTGATGGGTAGGGACTGCCGATTTTCGCGAAAACAGCTTTTTTCCCAGTTTGTTTCAGTGTCTTACGTGCACACCTGCAGTTCTGATGCGTGGTCTGTGATTGGATGTTTAAACTCTCACGAGTCGTGGGGTTCTACCAGCAAATCATACACGTGTGGCGTTGCAGTAACGTAACTGTGATTCGCTCAGTGAAATGAGAGTAGTCTCTTCATAAAGGCACGCGTGCCCAATAGCCACGCATCAGAACTGCAGGTGTCCACGTAAGGCACTGATACGAAGTGGGGCTAAACTCTGCAGTCCCTAGAGACGAGCTGTCTGCGAGAAGTCTGCACGTCAGTTCAGAGGCTTGCGCCTAGAGGCTAGGGCGAGGCGTGATAAACGCGCTGTCTCGTCCTTATCGCTTCTGCACTTCTAGGCCTCGAACACGCAAAACACTTTCACCCAGGCGGCCACCTTAAAGAGTGCGTGGTCGATAAATAATCGTTGAAAACATCAATTGAATTCTACACTTTTTTCGAAGCCGAAATGGATATAATACTCAATGACAGTCCTAGATAATGGTGTAAGCCAACTTTATGAGTAAATACCTATCCAGAATTTCTCATTCATTACTCGTGATCTCTTGCGCCACAGTTAAGTGCACGAGGTTCCGGCGTCAGATATTGTGCCTCAGAAGTTCGTAACATTGGAAACAATTTAATTTAAAACGTTGGCTAAAACTATTGTCTAGGACTGTTATTGTTTAATTTTCGCAAATTGGCTTCAAGAAACCGACAATTATAGATTAATGCTTTTAGCGTTGAATTATGTACCACGCCCTCATAACAACAGTCATAACAATACAGAACGTGTCGCTATTACGCGTAAGGCCTTTGGTTTTTGTGTTTGTACGAAAGGGTTTAGGGCTCAAACATTTCAACTTTATTATCGTAGCATTCGTGTTCAAAGTAATTAAGGCGGCCGCCTACCTCGCGCTTCAAATTCTTTGGAGTGTGTTCGTAAACAGGATTTTCTAAGAAACAATTCCACGTGTGTCAATTGTGCCAACGTACGAAAAGAATTATCGTTTCATACAAAGTCGTAACCTCATTGTTAGTGCAATTTGCTCATTAAAAACACTGTTCTAAGACTTCCAACATGGCTAAAAACTGCCTTTTCAGACTGTCGTACTTCAAAATATTCTAACCGGATGTACGCGAAATTCAGATTGCCATCTGCACTGAACTTTCCACCTATAAAATTATATGGGCACCGCTTAATGTCCCTTACTAAAAAACGGTTCGGCGGAAATCTTGCACGCTGTTTCAAAGTTCGGCTCGATGAGGCGATGCAGCATTTTACGCGAGTTTCAAGGTCGCCCTTATGTCTCCGTCATTCCTGAGTCCCTAACACGCAGGTAAGCTTCGTCAGTACGTCCACTGTCGTGACAGGCCGCCTAGCGCCTCGTAACTTTCCCCAGACGGTCGCTCTTGACGTATCACAGGAGGCGTTACAAAACAAGGGCCGTGAGTGATGGATTAGTACCACTGTCAGCGGTGTTGTCAGTGTTGAGTTGCTGACAGTGAGCAGCAGCCTGGCGTAGCCGCGCGTTGCTCTTATCTCCCTTCAACACAAACTCTACTACTTCATTTTATAGCTGTTTGTTTTTTACAGGGCTTATGTACGGGCGTTCTAGACGCAATTTTTTGTCCAGAGTGTAATGGTGTTGTTATGGATGGTGATATATCACGTGAAAAGTTGACAGTTTGCTGCCTGATGTATTCATGGCTGATGATTTACTTTCATTATCGGCAAGTCTCTATAAAGCCACTGACTTTTGTTAATATGACTTTGGCACCAACTTATTTTAACGCCTTAAAAGTGGGGAGATCGCTGAAAACTTTGATTGTTCAAATAATTTTTATAATTGTACGAGATATGGTTTGTTTTGTAAACATATGTTGTGACTATTTTTTACTGTAAAGAAAAATTTTTGTCGTTTATAGTTTTTGTATAATTGCATGATAAAGTCGAAATTTGCATAAAACAGTTTTATACAAGAAAGAAAAACCAACTGACTTACTGAAATGAAACATTTCACACGGAAGAACAGTTTCACGGGCTACGTCAAGACACGTATACAAACCGTACTGATTTTTTTTTTATTTAGAAAATATTTAATTTAAAATAAAATATTGCTAATTTTTGTTTCAAATTCACTGTAAAAAGTGATGTGTAAATATACCACATCGACATACAGGAGATTTTATGAAGTACATATGGTGAAATTGTTTTCCGTGTATCAATTGTAGCGTTTCTTTACATTTTTAAAGAACCACTCATATGTGTAATCAGATTTGTATAGTAACAGCGCTGAATAGCTTCTCTATTTACAAGACAAAGTATGGTAGGCGTTTCATACTTAAGCTCGGTACACTATCCTTAATTCCCTACTGAATAGCTTACTTAATTTTGTTCATAAATTTCGATTCCGAGATTACACCAGAATTATGTAGCAAAACTTAAATGTTGCGTACACAATAAATTTGTGGTGTTGGTTGCTATATTCCATAAAGTGTAACTGTAAAATTCCCGAAAACTATTTCACAATACAAAACGTACGTGTAATTGCCAAATAAGTGAAACAATCTTGTATTATTTAGGTTTCGTAAACTCCGATGGTCGTTTGTACGGTAGGAAACAATACTTTTATTTATATTCAAAGCATGTTGGCAAGCCTGCTTGCGTACTTCACATGCGCTGATTGAAACTGTCCATTGCGCATGCGCGTGAACATACACTACAATGGAAAATATGAATGGTTCTATCTGTGAAATTAAGTACGGAATTGTGTCTGGAACCAGAGTATTTGCGGTACACACTGTCGCAGTGCTACTTGTACTGAATTTGGCACGGAAATCTATACTGAATTATGGATAGTGTGTAACGGGCTTTAGAGATGGTAGTAAAGCGCGAGAATATTTTCTGCCGAGCTATTTTCCTCCAAACCAGTGTAGCGTCGTGTGCCTATTGTGATTGGCTAACGGTTATTTGGCATTGTTTTGCGACCAGAATCAACAGTGGCCCACTCAAGTAGGGACGCACCATAAAGGAAATACAAATGTCTTAAATTATTAGATTACGTTGAAACCCAGCAAACAGTCACGTTTTTCCGCAGTTAATCAACATGCCTACAAATGCTGTGCATAGGTGAAAGTCCTCTTTTCGTCGAGCAAGGCCCTCAGTTACGAAATTGTATGAATAAAGGCATGCAAAATCCGCATTATAATTTTGTGACAGTCTAGACTTTACTGCCTATATATACCCGAGTACAGTCTGAGAGTTCATTGTGCACGGACCTTTATGTGATGATACTGATGACGGTACCGCGTGTAAAACAATCACAGGAGATTCTTGACTCTACCGTTGGTCTTATAAATAGTGGCTAGGAGCAATATCTGTTGTCTAGAGAGCTCTCAGAAAATAACGCGAATTTTGCATGTCAGTATTAATGACTAATCCGTAGAGACATGAACTTTTCGCGAAAAGAAATTTGCCTCACTTTGTGTCAGTGACTTGTGTGCACGTCTGCAGACTTGCTTCACGGTCAGAGATTGGATGTTTTGACATTCGTGTGTCGTGGGGTTTTACACGCAAATCACAGACGTGTGGTGTTACAGTAACCTTAT
>PNEQ01048715.1:0-14567 GCA_003012365.1 Medauroidea extradentata | reverse complement strand
AGTTAACATGATATGTACTAAAATTATTTGTAATAATTCAAAGGGAAGTGTTGGAGTGTGAATCATTACATGTTAGATCTTTGGAAATGTGTACTGTAACTGTGACCGGATGTACGTAGTTGTAGTTAACTGAGAAACATGTAGGTAGTATGTAAAGTCGCTACATTCAGAAAAAATAAAGAGATGTATGCCCTAACAGTGAGAATGGAATGTGCTGCAGCAGATGATAACTCACTGCTCTGTTGCCAGCTAGTCAGCTTGGAATACAACCCGGCGCTGGCGCCTGGCGGCCCGGCCGGCAGCCGGCACGCGGCACTACATGTGCACGTAAACACACATTAAGCCAGCTGGTCATCGGCGAATCACAGGAATATTCTTAATATTTCTATGCAATATTAATCAATGTTAACAAGTCAGTCCTGTTAACAAATGCAAATGCAATTAATTACCTTTTTTCCCCACATAATTTTTTTTCAATTTTTTTAAAATCACCTCATTATGGCCGCACCCCATTTTTTTGGGGCAAAAGTTTGGTCAAATATGTGCAGCCATTATGCGAGTAAATACGGTATTTGTTGCTATTTGGTTTGAGGCGATCACGCCATGCAGCAGCAGCAGCCGCCGGCCATACCGTGCCAAGACACTGCGGCAGAGTGACTGAGTTTTGGACGATACTGCGGCGGCCGAGTTACGTCCCCCGCAAACTTACTTTATGTGTTGATTGCGAAGGGCACAAGCCAACATTTCTAAATAATACATGATTGAATTAATACAAAACGTTAATATTCCCTGCTGTAACAAGTTGATGCAATTTTAGGGCAATTTTTTTGTTTTGGGGGGTCAAAATCGACCAAACTCGTTGACAGCGAGGTCTCGGCAATAGCGAGGTTCGAACCAGGAACCGTAACACCTCGTTATAACGGGACTCTACTGTATGTAGAAACTTTATCGCCGTAATGGCTACGTAAATTAGACGTTACTGTATTGCGTACTTCCCGAACTCCTAATTAATTTTGACACAACACACTGGCTGTGATGGTGATTCCTTGCAATCACTTACACAGATGTAATTTTCGACATTTTTAAGCAGTCGCACTCGTGTTCTGCTGTGTGTCTACCTGATGACGGGAACAGATTCCAGTTCCCGAAACGTCGTTCATACTGACTGTTTGGAAAACTACTGTGTTTTATTTCGTCTCATCGTTTGTGTTGTCTGTCGTTTTTTCTGTTTGTGTCTGACATCTTTGTGTTTTGTTTAGTCTCATCGTTGTGTCGTTTGCTGTAATTCTGTTTGTGTTTTTGTTTCGTCTCATCGTTGTGTCGCATGTCAACCTAGGTTTTTTTTTCTGACTAGATTCCAGTTTTGGAATTTCATGTTGTGTATGTATCCTGATGACTAAACCATACTCTGCTTATTTATGTTTTCTTGTCTTATTTTTACTTTTAGTTTTCTTGTGACAGTCATTTATTTCGCAATGGAGTATGTCCATACAAACAAATCCAGTCATGCACTCCCATTGCACAGTTCTTTCAAAGATCATATTTTTAAGCAAGGTCATCACAAAATGGCATTTTCGTCGGGTTGAATACCTGTGATGTTAATTCTACTACAGTTTAGAAATAAATTGTGTTTTCTAATGGGAGAGTTTGGCACAGGAAAAAGTTTGGCGCTACATAGTTGCTTTGCTATTCTTAAGTATGTAGTCTAATAAAATGTGAGACAGTAGTAAAATTAATTTTAACTAGGCTTGGCAACCAGAGAAGTTATTTAATTACATTTTGAAGTGTAAAAACAATACAGTAATACCTCCCCCCCTCCTTTTCATTCGTAGACAGATATGGTTTACTTTTAGAACTTCTTCACTTCCCTTCCCCAGCCTAGCTAGCCACATACCAAGCAGATGCCAGAGTTGTGTCACTCTGCAAGGGTCTCAATGTTCTCTTTTACCTACCTCCCTCCTCCCTTCACTCTCTCAGGCATGAGTCACCAGTCAACAATGCAGCTTCTAGGAGAATACGGCCAGTAGAATGGCAGGTAAAAATAGCACATGTTTGTTTCCTCTGTTCAGCTGGTGTCGTCTAACTGGCAACTCGTGGTCGTGGGAGAGAACAGATAGCAGTCAAGGTTGTAGTGTCTGCTGCCTCCCGTGCTACGTTACCACATTGTGTGCACTGCACTGATGCCATACAACCGTCTGGCCGGCTGCACTGCCTGTCCCCGTGTATCACTCATCTTATTGATAAAAATAATATTTAACTAACTCAGCATCTGATTTTTCCTTGGAAAAACTAATGGAAAAATAACTTTGCACTTGCGAAAATGACTCAATGACCATGTTTACAAATTTTCATTCGGGAGGAGAGTTGGTCATAATTACTGTTTTGGGTGTGTTACGTTGTTTATTAAATAATTTCACTGACACATCTCGTATTCCTTCGAAAAGCTACTAATAAATCACTTTGCACTTGTAAAAATGACTCGGCGTGAAATATTTACAAATTTTTTGGGATATAGGGTGGTAAAACTTACAGTTTTGCGCTAAAAATTCTTCAAGATGTCTGTAAGATTCTCCCGCCACTTAGAGATCTAAAACCATGCATTTATTTATAAATTGCCGTATTCGCCTGCGTATAAGATGACTTTTTTTTACAAGTGCCCCTGCCTCGTTTTTTTACCTCGCATTGCAGCTAGCGTCGTTTGGCGATCGATAAATCTGGAGCGCGTGCCGAGATCCTTTGTCTCGTCAGCACATTGATCTCGGGCGGACAAAACGAGGATCTAGGTACTGCGTGCCATGGTACTACTGCGTGCCTAGATATTTTGTCTCGCTCTAATCTCTGGTCTTGCCAGCACAAAACTTCCGGGTGGAGAAAACGAGGATCTAGGTACTGTACTACACATTCATGTGTCTAGTGTTGGCTGGTTGGTGACAACAGCGTACAGGAATGCGATGACTTTGCAAGTAGCTACTGCAGCCCGGCGTTGGCATGTGGCAATCGGACGGGAACTGACGATTTCGCCGGCCACATGTTACTGTTGCTGTGCATTTCCTTCCCTCTTGGACGCCCGAAGGGCAGTAGTGCCCATGTTATTAGTTTATGTGTCTCCTATGATATTAATAAAATGGTAACAAATGCATTAAAAATATTTTCCTGCCGGGAATTTCAAAATTAATAATTAATTAAATATTTTTCAAGATTTTGTACCTTCAAAACAATGACTCGTCTTATGTGTGGAGTCGTCATATATGCTGGCCACGCCTGCGCAGTCGGATGGACGGTAGCAGGCTGGCAGTCTACCAGAGCAGTCAACAGTAGCAGCAGTGCCAGTACAGTGTCTGGTGTCGACTGACTGTCTTTGGACACGAGTTGTATGATAACCACTAGCTGTAAAGAGCGATGGTTTTGAGCTTCGTGTCGGGTGGTGACTCGTGTTAATGACTGGGCATGTGACTGTAAGATCTACTGCAGGGACGAGACTTATTTATGCAGTAATACTAAGAGCACTGTGTGCACATTTTCAAGGTACGATGAGTTCGAGCCCTATTTGGATGCTGCCCAGGGATTCCTTAGAGGATGGAGCATGCATGGCATCATCTTCTGCCTGCGGCAGCCTGAAGGTACCGTGAATCATACTGCAGAACAGGTACGAGAGAACCATCAGTGTGTTCATGTGTGTGCAATCCAGGACGTAAGTGACGACTCATATATATTAGGGGGCAGGAATTGAAACTGTATGGTAACAGAGGTCTTTTGTGTGTTATGTATGTAGGGAAATTGTATGTAAAATGTTGTAATACATTATGTAGAATGTTGAAATCATTGTGTGAATTAATTGTAGTAGCACACTTCCATGGGAGTGCACCTTGGAGGGCTGGAATGCCCTGTTTACTACCCGAAACCAGTTAAAGAGGGTGGGATGTTTGCCGCTCCCGTTACACGCTTTTCCCTTCTTACTCTGGTGAACGTTTACATATCTGCATTGTTCTGGCTACTAATAAATGCCAAGTAGATGTGCACCAGTGGATTATAATTAGTTTTGATACAATGAGAGAATGCATATTTTAGTTCTGAAAACTTCTGCTTATTGGTGTATATTATTATTATTATTATTATTATTATTATTATTATTATTATTATTATTATTATATTAATGTATCATCTGGTTTTTCACAAAAAAAAATTAAAATGATTTTGCACTTGCGAGAAGGCTCAGCTCCTCATTACTTTGGACAAGGGTCGGTCATGTCTACCATTCAGAGGTATGCTTTTCATTAGAAGACATCTGGATACTAACATAAATTAATGTTTTGATTATTACACTTCTTATTTTCCTGCAAAACACTATGAAAACCAGGGTTTGATTAGAGGCCGAATGAAAAAAATAAATTAAAATTTGATAATGGTGTGAGGAGCAAAAGTAGGCTTCTAACGATATTATTAATGTGATGAATGGAACTGTGAGTACTAGTGAAATTAAGGGTCTAGTGTAGTTACTGACATTAACTAGTTTATCACCATCAAAATGTGTTTGATAGATAAACTACTCCATGAATTAATTCCACATGAGTCTGAAAAAATTAAAACAACTTGAACATGTTATATAGCTGTTATGCATGAGGAAAATACATTTCAATTACCCATCCAGCCATCTGCATAGCATGTTGATGCTGCTCCTAGCATAACTTTGCATCTCCTGTAGTATGAAACTACATATTGGCAACTCTGACTGTTACCAATGACATGACAGCTTACTCTTAGTTTGAAGTATGAGAAACTGTGCAGTTTCTGTGAGTGAAATAATACTGTACAAAGAGAGTCACTGATAATCATCAAGGTCTGTCAAATAAATGCAACACTGTGTAGAGACATAATGATAAATATTTTAATAGTTTCGGTAGTAATTGCATGCAGTTTTGAATAATCCTGATTTTCACAGAAGGCTGTAAGCATCCTATTAGTGGGTGCGATTCACAGTGCCTAACTAATAATCAAAGAGTGACTTGCAAAACACACAAGAGGCTAGTGTGTTGTTCAGGGAACAAAATTTTACTGTCAGGGAATTGATTATTCATTTGTGTATTCAGAAATAATTTTATGAGATCACACGGTTCCTGAAATTACCTATCGAAGGTGGCCTACTTTCACCCCTAAAAACCTATAAATTAAGGTAACAGTGTATTTCTTTGCAATGAAAATATGTAAAGGCGGGAAAAGGCCGCTAGGCTACTAATTACTATAAAATGTAGATAGGAGTGTACAAGTACTTACAGAGCTGTACTGCACGTAGAGGAACAAATAACACACTTAAGGACAACACACATTTTGCGCAGATGCGCGGTTGCGACGTTTTGCTGGCTAAGCCAGCTTCATCGGGCTGTGAGCGATAGTACACTGCAGTATGGCTGACTTTATGAAGGTTGTAACCAGTACACCTAGTGGCCAGAGGGCGAACTAGAGTGGCGGGAAGTTTGAAAGTGAAAAGTAGATTATCTGATGTTTAGGCCTGGAGGTTGTCTGGATTTGGTGATACAGTATATTGGTAGGCCAGTTCCCAGCGTCTCAGTTCTGCATTATTATTGCTATTAGAGGGGGTAGTGCCCTCACCACTCTGGTGTTGAAACAGGAGTCGAAGGTGAGTTTGTGGGAAGCTGCATGGGCAGCCACTGGTTTGTCCTGAATGTTTGAACTGGAACCGGCTATGGCTTGTTTGGTATCGGCCCTGTGACCATTCATCCTCTGCCTTAGTGTGTTTGTGGCGAGGCCAATGTACTCTGCATCGCACTGAGTGCACTGCAGTTGGTATATCAGGTTTTGGGTTGCACAGTTGTAGTTGCCTTGGACTGGGTATGTATGGTTGGTAAGCCTGCTATGGAAGGATGTGGAAGGTTGATGTATTGCACATGTGCTGCATCTGGGGATATTGCAGGGGTGAGAACCTTTGGGTGTGCTGAATGTGTTGGGCCCAGGGCTGGATGGGAGTTTAGGGTGCACCAGTTGATTGCGGAGGTTAGGGGGTCGTCTGAACACCAGTCTTGGAGGTTTGGAGAACAGGTTATTAGTCAAGAGTGAGGAGGCGAGGATTTTGTGGCCACAGTTGAGGATGGTCTTGAGCTTTTTGAGGCCTTCATGGTAGGGCACTATCAGAGGGATGTCCTGGTTGTCTCTTGTGTGGGATTTCCTGTTTGAGATGGCTCGCTGGATCTGCTTGTCCACTAGGGGTTTGGGGTATCCTCTATCAATAAATGCTTTGGCTATCTGGTCACATTGTCTGTTAAGATCATTTTCAGTTGAACATATGCATTTGGCTCTGGTTGCTTGGCTGTATGGAAGAGATTTGCAGTAGAAAGGATGGTAACCGTCAAAATGGAGGTACTGAAGATGGTTGGTCGGTTTGGCGTGAACAGTGGTTTCAATTTTGCCATTTTGTAGGGTGAGCTCTACACCAATATATCACCAAACCCAGACAACCTCCAGGCCTAAACATCAGATAATCTACTTTTCACTTTCAAACTTCCCGCCACTCTAGTTCGCCCTCTGGCCACTAGGTGTACTGGTTACAACCTTCATAAAGTCAGCCATACTGCAGTGTACTATCGCTCACAGCCCGATGAAGCTGGCTTAGCCAGCAAAAGGTCGCGACCGCGCAAAATGTGTGTTGTCCGTAAGTGTGTTATTTGTTCCTCTACCTGCAGTACAGCTCTGTAAGTACTTGTACACTCCTATCTACATTTTATAGTGTATTTCTTTGAGTATAGTCAGTCTTAAGCTACAACTGACTCGTAGTAAAATGATCTAAAGTTTGCACATTATAGTGTATAATTCAATTCTGGATTTATCAATAACATTTTTATGAACAAATTACTATAACTGGTTGGTGAGTAAGGTTTTGTAAATCCCTCACATACCAACAGGATGGGGAATTGATTCAAATGCTGTAATATGTTTCTTATATTTAGATGATAGTAGGCTTTCTTAGTACTGTATCTTATAAAATATTAGTTGATTAATGACTATAATTCATAACAAGAGACAGCAAGAGATCATGGTGTCAGGAAAAACGACCTCTGTGTATGAATTGCGTAGCTCAGCCATCTTGTCCGCATGCTCCTTCCCATCAAGCCGTTGTTGGTAGGCATGTTCCTCTTTCATCTCCTCGATGCGGGACGTCAACACTTGGATAGTGTGTAGCTTGCCCTCGAGGTCAGCACGGCTAATCAGCACCTCTGTGGACACATAGGCTGACCTGTCTGGGCGAGTCTTGGCTGGCCCCACATCCCAGAGACAGACTGAGCCATCCTCATCACAGCTTACGAGCGTCTGGTCATTGTGCATCAGCAACATCTGTGGCACAACCAAGCAGTCAGTATGCATACAGTGCCACCTCAGACTTTAATTGAAAGCACGAGACATTTTCTAAAATATAGTTTGAACGTAAACCCCAAACAACAGTCGGGCCACATAGATGGCTAAAAGTAAGTATTTGTGTGAATACGGTACTGTTACCTTTATAGTACACGTTCCATTTCTCAACTAAACAATGCCATCTGATTGGTTTTACTGCTACAGAAACAAATTTCAATCTTAAAGCCACTTGTCTGATATGTGAAGAAAAAAAAATTAGAAAGACGTGGTACAAACTATGGATCAATTAAATTTTGTTTTGATATTATGCAAGGCTAGTGTGCTAATATTTTGAAGGATGTGTTTGTGAATAATCTTCTTAGAATCATATGCACCTTTTATCCATTATGTAATGCAGTCAAATTAAAATTTTTGGAATTATATGAATTTACGTATATACTTCCTGATTCAGTGACTGTTGAAAATAATTTTGTTGAAAACTCAGTAGTACTACACTCATATTTCCTCATCGAATATCTCTACTCAACATAGTATATTTAGGTAATGTCGTGAATATTAACTGGAGTATAATTGAAATCTTTAAAATAAAGATAACAATATTATTTTCAAAAACTAAACACATAACAAGATAAAATTATGATTAATAAAACAATTAGTAGTCTGTGCGAATTGCCATGTCAGAGGTTGGAAGAGACAGTTACCCGGGAGATGCTGTCACAATGCATGTTGTACTGGTTGTATGAGACAGGGTCAGTGAGCGGGAACTTGACAGAGAGCACACTTCCACTTGCAGTAGCCAGGAACAGCATGAGATCTGAGCGGGAGAGTGCAATGCAGTTCAGCTTGTCCCCCGTCACTTCTAGAGCTCGTACCACCTGCAACATATCCTTCACATGTAGCTTATTCATGCAACACCACATTCCTTGCTGCTGTACAATACTTCCAGCCATGTACACTGTTAACTACATTATTTGGTGCAGACTACATTTTCTGAGAGTTGTACCCTTGCAATCATTGACACAGAACAACAACATTAACTTGGTTCAGAGAATCAGAAACAGGAAAGGAAGCAGTCATGGTCTGTAGCAAGAAACTATTCCAACATTCGTTTCGAGCAATTTCTGAAAACCATGTAAAACCACAATCAGGATGTTTGGACAACTCTCTGTCCTAACGAATGCAAGTCTACTGTTTTACAATAATTGATGATCATGATGAGTTATGTTACAGGGAAATGTTTGAGATGGACCACTTCAGCGAATACTTGGCTGCGCTGCGGACAGGAGCACAAAATATATCACTACATTTTATTTAGGGTCGCGTAGTAGAACCTGAAGACAGTGAATATCCACTCTACCCCTCTTTGTTGGCCAAGAGGGATGCCTTGACACTTTAGAAATAAGGGCCACTGGTGGTAGTTTAATGTGTGGCTTTATGAGAGCCAGATACGTTGAAAGAAATATGCATGACACTTATCTTGAATTATGATAAACAGCACTATGAAAATCAGATGAGCACAGTTAAACTCTCTCTTGCTACTGGTACCTACATGTCTATGTGTGTGTGCAAAGATGCGGACTGACTGGGGTGAGAGCACATGGCAGTCTTAGTGATCGACGACGATCACTAGGCGTGCTTGTGTTGCCTCGTGACTTCCAATAACACAATTAAATAAAATGCACAATTTATGACAAGAAAAGTCATATTGCTGACATTACTTCACACACACACAAATGCTCTGACACTATGCTTACATTTTATTTATGCATGCATAATTAAGGTGATAAAACAACTAAGAATATTCCTTTGCTATTGGTTGCATACCTGCAGGTTGTTTATGTTTTGTTCAGATGGGTACACATTACCTGAAAAGAAGCATGACCCTTAGATAACTACAAGACACGTACACAATTTAAAACATGGTTGTGAAGCGGCCCTGGTCAGAATATGGCACAGTTATTTAAAATTTGTGAAGAAAAAAAAATATGAGGAATAGCACAGACTTCTCAGTGTCTAGCTACACAGTTGTCTGACCTTTCGCCCATCTCTCCCTTATCCTCACCACTCAGCTTACGTTGCACTTGCACTAACACTGGTGGTACATTCGAGGCAGTTGAGGGGGACAAGATGAAGGTATCTTTCGTTGCTTATGGACTTGTACGTCAGCTCTGGTATTAGAGCCTAAGGAGGTATGCTGTCAATGTGTAACTAGTAATATGCACAAACATCTGAACTGGCCAGGTCAGCCCATGCAAAAGTTTACTTTGAGTTGAAAACTGTTTTTTGTTTGTTCCAGTTCAGGAAAATATGTCCATATAAAGTGATTCTGATTTACTTCAAGTTTAAGGAAATAAATTCAATTTTATTTAATTTGTTTTTAAGCAGGTGTGGCAACCCTTTCAATAGATTACCCCCTTAGGGTTTTGTTAAGAGTGTTCTCATGTGTACTGTTGTGTTTAGTGTAATTTGGGCACAAAAATGTTACACTTTTTTGGAACCTGCTTTGTTACATTTCTTCATTCCTATCACGTCCCATGATAAAACCAGTGTATATATAAAAAGAAACGCGTTATTATATAATTTTTGCAGACATTTTACAACAAATTTATTAACGTAAATAATATTTTTCGAAGATGCTAAAAACGCTTGAGTGCAAATATATTTAAGCAAGCAGCAACCAGTTCGTTTCATGAGCGCAGCGACCTGTAAGTAACAATGGCTGCTGCTGTGCATATTTATTATTTTACCATTATTTTGCGAACTTTTACTTCAGTTTTCATTGCTTTTTTTTTAATGGAGAAGCAAGAGAGAGACGGAAAGAAAGACGACTATGCGGTGTTTATCATCACTTTTCATGTGTTGATGTGCACCAGCAGGTGGCCTAATTTACCGGGCGCGCGCTCGCTCGACGAGTGGAACAGTGGCAGTTTTTAAAGTTTTTTTTCGCTGAATGTTTTTCTTTTACAGCCGCGGCTTACCAATTGATGGTAACTGCAGTATGTTATTGTTGTGGGCTATCATACCTTCTTAAAATTATCTCTATTTCCGAATAAACATGCCCGAGGTTTATCATGGGGGGGGGGGTGGGGGGGAGATAAAAAAATATAAAGTTGTATTTAACGAAACATTGGTTTAGAGTAAACATTTTCGGGTCCCGAGGCATTTAGCTGGATCGGGGTTCTACTATAGTTACTTTCAAATGAAATAGACGACTGTAATTCCATTACAGTGTATAGTGCACCCTCGTGTACAGTACGCACCATGATTTTTGCAACAAGTTTCAGCGAAAAAAATTTAAGTACCTTGCTAGAATGTAAAAAAAAAATCATGGGAGTCAGAGACAGTGTAGCAACGCGAGGGAAACTCTGATGGATGGGCCAAGGAGAGAAGAGGGAAGGAAATGTGGCTAACAAAGAAAAGAGAGGAAAGATGACATTCACACTCCTAGAGTGACGGCAGAGAGGATAGTGGCGATCTGGGGGGGAGAGGGAGGGGTGTTTGCCTTGCCTCTCACTTGTCTGCAGCAATCTCTAAATAGCCTGCCAAGGTCACTTGCTGCCTGCCTGCCGCCAGCTCACATGTGTGTGTTGGGGGGGGAGTGTGTGCGTGCATCTGCAAAACACTCCCCCCCCATCCCCTCTCTTACTGTGCTGTGTCTGTCGCTTCCAGCATGTCCCCCTCACCCCTTCCTCCATGAGATAATGTGTCATGACAGCAAAGCAAGCTTGCCTTTTTTGTTTATTGTCCAGAGCTGAGGAGAAAGCAAGACTAATGAATGCGGCTGGGGGTGGCTAGAAGCAGAGCAGAGAGCTGTGCGGCCCAACCACCACCACCTTGCCTTGGGAGGGAGGAAAGAACAATGTCGCCCCTATTCTTTCTTTCTTTCCCCATGGAAAGATAGCTGATCAAGAGATGTCAAAATAAATTAAAAGGAAGAGTAATGACGGTGGAACCAGGCGGTTCTCTCTCCCTCCCACTCTTGACACTTGCCAGTTTATGACTACAATTCCACCTTCCCCACCTTCCCACTGCCTCCTTTTTCCACGTATTTTTTTTATCTATTTTCCATGTATAGTGCGCAACCCTGAATTTTTATCAGTTGTTTTGGAATAAAAGTGTGCACTATACACGAGTAAATATGGTAATTGAATAAGAAATGTAACATTCATAAACTTGAAGCCAGAAGAAACCATATTTTTTTCTGGCTTCTCTCCCAGTGATGAAATACAGAAACCGATTGACTTACTGTGGAATGGCTGATTTCGTAGATGAGGCCATCACTACCCACTGCGAAGGTAGTCCTACCATCTGAGGTGACAGCTACACTGTAGAAGGAACACTGCTTGATGATGACCTCACCACTGCGGCGGCCTGAGGCCAAGTCCCACTCATACACTGCTCCTTCCATCCCACATGACACCAGCTTCTGATCACTTGCTGTCCACACCAGGCAGCGCACCTGTCAGAGAGAGGTCAGTTCACATTCTGGGAAATCCACTGCAAACATGTCAACTATCTTTCTGTCATCCTGATGACAGCTGCATGCTGCAACCTTGTAATAAGATACATTTATGTAAGTAGGGCCCAAAAAAAAAAGCACTAAACTAATGGTCAGAGCAGGAAAGTGTCTGTACTGTGTCATGTGATCACCAAGGCTACTGTGAAGAAACAAAATCAATATGGTTTCTAGCCATGTGACATCTCATAGCCTTTAACCCAGGCACCCAGTAATTATAAACTTTTTAAATTAAATAAAATACAGAAATGCTCAATAAAAATTACTGTACAGTTCATTTTAAAATCTTCTGTGAGGATTTTATTTCTGTAAGGTTTCTTGTGCTGAGGGTAGTTGCAGGAGCACTTCCTACCACTGTGTTGAAAGAGTCTGCCAGTAATGACTGTTGGGCCTTGTCTCTGAACTCGATACATTGTAATTTGAACTCTATTTTCTCACTTGGTCCATATTCCCTCTGTACTCCCCTGAATAATATGTATAATTATCCCCAGGCTTCACTGCTATGCTCATATTAATTTGACTCTTAACATTGATGAATCAGAATTTTACAAATTTTCTTTTCTTCAGTTTTAAAAGCTAAAATAATTAAAGAATTTTATTGATGTTCAATTAATCTTGTCAACTAAGTCAGTCATGTTCTATGCACTACTGTATCCTAATGTACACAAATATTATGTAAAAAAGTTATAGAAAAATTTTTTACCAATCAAAAATACTGATTGCTGTGTTCATTTATTATTTTTTAATGGCGGACTCTTAGATATTGTAAGTACACTTCATATGCATCCACTGACTGACTGCTGTGAAATGGACACTGGTATTATAAATTAAGCGGAAAAAGACAAATATGGACCTTCGGGTTACAGTAAGCTACAAACCACTTCCATACCAAGTCAGCACTAATACTATGTATTCAGGATAGAGTTGGACTGTAGACAGTTCTAGGGGTTGTGCACAAGTGTTCATTCACGAAAATATATTTTCATGTATTCATACAGCACCATGTGAATTTACATTCCATTACCTGTCAAAAGGGACTTGTGAAGCAAAGTGACCTATGTCAATGTTTACAGTTATTAGTTTTTAACTACATGTTTCCCGAATACATGTTATTTACACCTTCATTAAATTATTATATCCATGCTTACAGAAAATGTTAGGTCAAAATACATGAAACCTCTATTTGGCAACATTATTTTACTGCAAATTGCTAAATGAGAGATCATGAAAAAATAAATTTTGCCATAAACATGCCTAAGCCAATTCCCTCGGTTTTTACAATAATTAGGTAAATTTTACCTACTTTAGAACTGTATTCTGTCTGATGCTGAAAATATCTGCAGTCTTTTTGGCTACTGAGCACAATTCCATTTCGCCACTCAGTATTTGCTCATGAATATTTTGCGAAACATGGAGATTGTCCTCATGATGCTGCCTATTTGTTGCACGGTTAATTTTAATCTTTTTTTCGCTTTTCAGTGACTACAGTCATACGGCGTGCAGGAACAACCAGAACAACGGCAGCACAGAATAAATAAGTAGTAACAGAAGCGACAAGACGTAATTTTTATAATATTAGTTTCTCTTCGGATTCTCATGCAGTTTAGTAGGACCTAATCTTTGAGGAAACTGACACGTAAGTAACATCACATTTACCATTTCTAAATATGTAAATGAGATACAGACAAATCATAGTATTTCTTGTTGTTTAAACCAATGTCTCAAATCCCATACATCTTTTTTTACATTCATATATACCCTGAGAACTGGAACAATAACAATAGTAATAAAAAGCTACATTTGTCACTTTTAATAGTTATTATCTTATTTCGAGCCTCGAGTTGTCAAGTTTACTATTTTTAGTCTACTTTCCACAGGAAAAAGTAGGCTTATAAGATCACCTTTCTGTCTCTGTGTGTCGTCGTCCCCCCCCCAAAGACTTTTGAACCAGTGGGCCAAATTCCATCAAATTTTGTACACATATAATTCACTGTAATCTGACTTGACTTTTTAACATTTTGTTTACGCCATGTTCATATTTACAAAATGGTGGTCATTTTAATATTTTTCTACAAAGCTAGATAAGAAACCTTACTTTAAATTTCACCAAACTTGGTACACACATATTACATACAAAGATGACTTGAATATCGTGCATGTCGTTAAATTTTTGTGCATATTTTCTAAATGGTGGTCTTTTTTATATTATTAGCATAGTTTCATTTATCTTAGGAAATATTTTTCAGAATTTCACCAAACTTGGTGCACATATTGTGGTATATGTGGTATAGTTTTGTTAAGGAAAATGAACAAGATAAGGTTGGTAGACAGTATAATGAGTTTGTTGATGAATGTTTGTGTTTGTAGCAGGAAAGGATAATAAAGTGATGTAAGGACACAACATTGGCGACGAGGAAATGGAAATGAATGTGTGAGGACGAGATTTCAAGTAATGGCCGTATGTTTCCAGTACGACATGGCGTTGACGTCAACATTCGGCGAGTTTATCCCGGGTCGGGATACATGGAGGACATACTCCGAACGTCTCCAGTTTTACTTTCTGGCCAACAAAGTCACAAAGGAAGATGAGCAGCGGGCGATATTTTACACGGTGGCGGGAGCAGAGTTATATGACTTAGTAACCTCGCTGATCGCACCAAAGTCAACTTCGGAGGTAGGGTTAACG
>PNEQ01048713.1:0-14567 GCA_003012365.1 Medauroidea extradentata | reverse complement strand
GTACACTTAGGGAGGTAGACATGGCCCCAATTGCGGCCATGTCTGCCCAATCCCTCTCTGCCGCGATGCATGCCTCCTCTGCATGAGACTTCCCCCTTGTAGGCGTATGGGGCTCAGCCCTGAGACGCACTTAGTCCCGCTCCTTCCCCGGGCCTCACACATAACTTAGTAGTTAGGGTAGGTTAGGAAAAAAAAAATTCATGGCCTTCAGTCTACAGTGAGACCCTGATGATGCCTGCTGAAATGTACGGCGAAACGTCGGTTCCTGTAACCACGAAGACGCGGCTCCAGCCCGGAAGCCAAGCCAGTCAACTATAGGTGAAAAAATAGCAGTAAATACTGTTATTATGAGTGTCAATGTACGCAATACTCCAATGATAAACCTTGTTGTTTATGTAAAACTTACTATCTTACTGGCTTATTTGTGCAGCTGTTTTTGTAAGCGTGGACACATAAACCTTTTAATTTTTTTGACAGCGTATTTTTTTTGTTTGATTTTTAATTTTGCTGTGGTTTTACTGTGATTTTTTAAGTTCAGTGTTTGCTAATCATGCAAATCAATTGTAGGGCATGATTTGTTTTATGTATTTCAAATTTTTAACATTCATTTACTTTTACACATTTTAGTGCACTTTTCCCATACAAATGTAAAAAATTGTTACTATTTTTTTCGTAATTTAGATTAGCAACATGGGTTTAGGTATGCTGCGTTGAACAAAAGATGTTTAATTTTTTTACTTCTTATTTTAGAAATATTGTTTATTTTACAGTTACCTCACTTTACTTCACCTGTACAATTGCTATGTGCAGTATGTCTATCATAATCCCACACAATCACTTTATTTGCTGTTAGGGGATGAGATGTAGTTTATAAAGTGTAAGATTAGTTTACTAGTTTGTACATACTAAAGGCTCCGCTACAATTGATTTAGCACAGAAAACAGCACACGTACAGACACAGAACACTCGCACAGCACAAAGCTGCAAACTACAATTGACACAGCGAGTGCTGTTAAAATGAAAACAAGCAACAATGGTAAATAATACACTGTGTGTTGGTATCCCTCATTCTGAATGTTTTTTTTGTTACTGCCTATTTATTGTAAATAACTTTTTTGTTTACAGTTTTGTATAATTTGTCTTGTCGTCGTACCAGGCCACAGGCCAGGTGGAGTTGCACCTGGTCACGGCAGGTGTTCACAGAGTGTGTCAGTGGCAGGTGTGCGCTGGTTGGTAATGGCAGATTGCGATACTTGAGTGTGTGTGGCAGATCAGTGACAGTGGCAGGGCATGTGTGAACTTGACACCAACGTGTGACACCTGCCAGCCCGGCCATTTGCTAGTGCAGGACAGATGGCTTCGCCGCCCCCTCCCTCTACTAGGGAATGAAGAAGGCAGTCTGGAAGCAGCGGCCGTGACGGACGGAACGAGAGAGATGTGGTGTGCTTCGGGACTCTGATTCGTCCAGCGAGAAACGTAACGTGCGTATGCAACTATCCGGCCAAGTGTTTTACTTTGTTTTGCCATTGGAACTGGCTCGCTTAAGGCCCTAGGGTATGGGGGTGTGGACCGCCCCATAAGTGTCCATGTAAGGTGTAGTTTTCTCCAGATACTCCTTGCGTTTTCTGATCCGCAGATGTTTCGACCCGCCAGGTGAGAGAGGGGCACGCCGGCACGAACAGACCACGACCCATCGAGCCTTGTGTTCCCGGCTACACGCTTAATCGGGTGACGCTCAGAGAATTCCGATGCAGCTCCGTTCCTACCTCACTCTCACCGGACACGGCGTCAGTCTTGTAATGTAAAATCGAGTGAACTTATCTTTTAAAAATTGCAGTAACCGATATTGCAATTTTACTTTTTACCAAAAATTTCTGTGCGCTGATCCTGTGCAGTTTTTCTGTGCTCACATTGTAGCGTATGGCATTTGGAAACTGTGCTTTAGAATTCCTGTGCGTGTGCTATGTTCTGTGCTAAATCAATTGTAGCGCAGCCTTAAAATCACGTAGATAAATGATTTATTGTATTTTTGAGAGTGGTCAAATATAAAAATATTATTTTTGGTGGAAGTTTTATAGTTTAATCTGGCTAGCATAAATAAAGTGTGGCTGTTTTACATGTACAACAATATACAAAAAAACAAAACAATAGATTCTGTGAAGGATTTTTTACAAGTGCTCAGTCTGGAACAGCTTACTGTATACTGTTGTACAGGTTCGGTTAAGAATAGATGTTTCCTAATTTTTAGTTTGGAAAGTTTACATTTTATCGTATAAACTCGAATAAAATTTGAATTTCAGTATGTTATAGTTAAATGCACTAGTACTTTTGCACTAACTAAAGTAATTTTTTTCCAGGATGTAAACGTTGTTGCAGTTCAAAATGGAAGAAGCTGACAAAACAGGCAACAAGCCTTATGTGTTTATTTGACCTCAGCTTGTAAAGTGACAAATCCCTAAATAAATTAGAATAAATATCAATTTTTATTTGTTTTCCTTTTGAAGCTTACAATTCCTCTCATTTCCGCTTAAAATAAATTATTTTATTCTTATAATATGAAACATCAAAAAACAATTTAAGTCATAGTAAGCCGAAATATTAACTTGTGAGCAATTGTATCCTAATGTAATTTTTCATAAAAATTATTTTTTTATTGAGTACTAAAGTATTATGTAGAACAGTATTTTGTCATGTGTTAAGCCAAGTTATTTGATTCATTGTTGCATTTCAAATCATTTAAATTTATATCAGCAACTTCATTCTACGTAACTGGATTTTTACTAAATATTTGCATTAAATTATGGTTTGATTAAGATGAAGAATCTTCAGTATGTCATCTGGTTACTGTAATATCTGCTAGTATTGCTTTTATGTGTTTTTACGACAAAATCTGTGATCTGCAAGTCAATATGGTTTACGCATGAAATGGAAAAATGTTTTGCGTGTTAACTATTATGGGAGCTTTATGAATGGGTTTAGTTTGTGTAGCAATTTTTACTTTTGTAGTTACGCTAACTTAATTTTAATTAAAAACTTACGCCATCCAGCATGCATTTGCACTGGAATAAGTAACACAACATATAGGCCAGTGACCATGAAGTGTGGTGTATGTACTTCAACCCTGTGATTCATATCGATGGTACACCAAACATAATGGACAAAGTTGCTACGCAAGCCAAACATCTAGCGACAGCAAACTTAACAATCTTAAATCTATTCTTTCTAAAAATTTAATGTTAAAGTTATTTTTTTTAAAAATTCATTTATTATTTTAAGCAAATTCAGCTAGTGTGTAAAGGGATGTCTGTAATCACAGTCACCTATTTTTCATGCCTTTTCATTGCATCTTAAGGGAAACTTTTCTTTCACATGGTAAGTGAGGGGGAAGTTCTCGTTCCAGCGCAAAAGGGAAGTCAGTTTAGCTCAACAGGTCTAAGAGAGAACATGTATTGAGTCAGTGCTCCGAGACCTCTGCCACTTCACTTCAGTTTGTAGTAAGTCTTGCAGGACCCTTACCATATGCCAGTTTATCTAGTTGAGTCAGTGAATCACCTCACCCTTGCTTCACGAGGGACTTAGGGGATATGTGCTCAGTGTTGACAGTGCTCAGGTGCGACGTAATTTGAGAGTTGTCTGACAAATTTTGTGTGCACCCATATCTAATGTTCAGTCACAGGTATACAGTCCTGAGCTTCTCAGCTCCTGACTCACATTCGGAGTCTTGCGCTTAACCGAGCGGCCATTGTGGTTAGCTGGCATCTTATCAAGAAATATATATTCCATTCTATACATAACGGACTTACAGACCAAAGTGGACGTCAAAACCATTGTGGAAAAATACTGTATAAAATTGTAAAAAACAGCTTTGTTTAAACATTCTGCGATTAAAATTATGTGATTAGAAATGATGACGTATCCAATAATACTTCAAATTTACTGATGTACGAATTATTAAATTTTATAATTGATCATGTTAATGCAGTGTAGAAATGTGTAAGTACGTAACTTTGTTAACAGTGATGGATGGATGGTTGTATTCCTATGGCATAACTCTAATTATGATTTTGCTTAAAACATTCAGCACATATCACAATATCTTTAAATAAAGTACTGTGAAGGCAATCGATAATAGTCTTGTAAGGGTATCCCATAAGCATTCAAATGTTCGTTCCATGGATGTTCCACAATGTAATCACGTTGACATCCATTAAGGATAACTGTCAGCAGGAAAACAACAGAAACCGACAGAACTATACATAATAGAATAGGAACCAATGAAAACCACTGGAACACAGCATAAACTACCCTTGCATTAATCATCATTTTTGCGTCAACATTTTTGTTGGGTTTTCTGTTGGTTTGTATTGTATATTTTTGTTTGGGTGATGGGATTTGCTGTGAAGTAGTTGGTTTTCCTGATAGTATAGCAAAAGAGCACTTATCTTGTGTGCAAGTTCGAATACATCTACAACTGTGTCTGAAACTGAGAAACTTTTTCCATGACCCTCAGATAAGACACTACAGATGTTGAATTCAACTGTCAAACTTTGAGAGGTGATTTACGTAATGGAAATGAAGTAAACTTATACTCTTAAATTTATTGACTAACCTAACTCCAAAGAATAATATATGCTCTTGAAAAAGTTTATAAAATGTATTTTTGCAAAAGATACAAAATTATTTGGAATCACGAAATGACTTTCTGGGTAATGTTTATTGTTTGTTCTACTGAGATCTTCAAAAATTTTCCCTTTCAAGAAAGTAATACTGGGTGGCCACCATCTTTAAGCTGCAGTCATGTTTTGTGAACACTTTACATTGTCATATTAAGAAGTTAACAAAAAGAGTTCCCCTTCTTGCTAGTGCCTAGACTTCAATAAAAAGTTTTATTTTTCAGTTGAAACCTTATAATCTAAATAACACCCATGCCTGACTCATGATCAAATTCAGAGCCTCTAGCACTGCAATCTGATATGTCACCTGATTGCGGTATTATAGCAAGTGTATGTTAGCACAGCGTAAGAAAGTGCTATATTTACCTTGTTTACTTTTTCGATATTTAAAGCATCTTAAAGAATAGCAAAATAACCCATCGTAAATTACAAAAGTTTTTATTAAGTATGGGTTGTGATGTGGTATCATGTTCTGTGGTTAGGTATTTAATAATTATTATTTTGATTTAACATATATTTAAAATGATTTGAAAGTATTAATTTCTGGTAAACATTGAATAAGACTATCTTAGGATATTAATTTTACTGTGGGAAGTCTTAAATAATATTTTCACATTTTTCTTTGTTGCTCCCTTTCTTCACAGAAGTAGAAGATTGGTGGTAGATTTAAAAAAACGTAGACGTGATTTAGGTATCCTCGGTGCTATAATCCGTAAATTATTGACACCGTCCTTAGATTATGAGTTGAATTAGGCCACCAATCATTAGTAATCATGACAGGAAATGGGATATGTTATGATGAGGTCCCACCTTTAGGCTCTTTTTACTTTAAGTGTAACATCAAGAAATTGCTGAGTTCGCAGAGACTGACACCAGCGCCATGGAGCTAAGTTGTATATTGATGACCATACAGAGGCTACCACTGTTTCCTGATGTAGTAATCTATCATTGCAAGACTTTTTACTGTAATATTTGTATGCGACTATCTGAACCAATTAACTACCAGATGTTTCTTATGGATTTTTATAAGGAATTAAAATTGTTTCATGGCGTCAGAGGTCCATAACCCCTAGCACCGCCAGTCCGACTGCACTACAGAGGTGGAATAATGCACACATCTATTGGCATTACATCTTGTACTAAGCTGTCAGAACTTTTCAGTACCAGAATTTTGGTAATTTTTACTCAAATTCACACCTTAATTATGCCAGGTATAAATGTGTGTGTTGGACATCGGTATGTGTGGAGCTGCACTGAAATTAGTTTGTTGAGGTTTACTTGGTAGAAATTGTGACATACTGTTAAAGAGTTACAACACAAGATGGCACTATTGATAGGATGGTTTCAGCTGTTGCAAGTTATATATCTGTGGCAATAGCTCCAGGTAGTGAACAACCAGTGATATTGTAATTTAAAGATGCTGCTTAAATAATCAATATAATGTAATTTTTAAAAATGCCCGCTTCCCTTAAAATTTTTTGGAAGTGCTCCGTTGAATGTGCAACCTATCTATTACGTAACATATCATTCCCATCATCAGATATGACAGATGTCATTATTCCTTATGTGAAATGACTGTAATGAGTTCTTCACTGCTTAGACATGACAGCTGGCTGGTTTGGAGGTAAATTAACTGTGTTATTTATAAGTGTATAAAAAGTTTTACTTTGTTAGGTTGCATGCACCATGATTTCTGTCATGCCAGGAGTATTGGGCAGCATGTGTTCCAGTCTTTCACTTGTCACTGAGTTGCTTTGTGGTCTCTAGTGATGAACAGATATAGGGATGAGAACTGCATTTTATTTATTGCTACCCTAACATGGCAAATGGTTTTTGTAATGGAATTTATTTTCGCTATTAACTTTAGTTTTGGCATAAAATGGTAATTTCACATACCATTAACAGAAATGTTAATTAAAAACTTATTTATCATTGAACTGACGTTCGTCAGGGCTTCGCCCCTAACATTATTGAGCCCGATGTGACTCCCGTCATGTAGGCCTATATAGTTATGTAGCGTGCCAAGGTCGAATGAAACATAACCTTTGTGCGACGTACCTTTTCACTTGCTGAGATGTTGTTTTAAAAGTGTCAAGTAATTAATTTAGTCTCAACCTGTGCCTCAAGTTGCCTGTGTTATTTTCTACTGAAGCTTTATTTCTTTTAGGTTAAGTGTGTGTTTTGTTTACATTTGCTACATTATAAGATACGTTGCTACTTGCAACACCAACGTTACAGTTTAAAGAAATAAGGTTGTGCTTAGGGTATAAGGGATTAATTATCATTGTTTAGTATTTAATCTCCATTCTTTTACTGTTGAATTATAATTGCAACGAGTCGTCAAGTACAGCAGAAGTGGCAAGCCTGGGGCGAGAGAACCAGGGAATCACCGCACTGTGAATAGAGAACCGGGGAATCACCACGCTGTGATGAGAGAAATGGGGAATCACGGGACTGAGGGAGATGGATTGAGGTGGTAGCGTCGAGGAGAGAGGTAGATCGTCGTCGGTTGCTTCAACTTCGGTCGGTAGGCGTGTGGACGCCTTTAAGAGCCCACATAAGAGTGTATTAACAAAGAAATAAAACTGTTTAGATTTCTGCGAGTGACTTCAGGGTTAGAGCCACGCGGGCGACGTCACACTCTGAGAAAGAGACTAGCCGTGTCTCCATGCCCGTAATCCATGGAGTGGCGCCCTAAACCGTGACCGTCTAATATATCTCTCGCTAACCCTGGTAACAGAACTTTGGTGTGGATTTCTATTCAATGGTATCCACTGAACTTTTAAAAGGAGAGAAAAGAAATATTTAAATCTGAAAATTTATTACTTTGCAGTCTCACTTTCAATACAAACTACCTTCCACATTTAACATCTGTTTTATGCAGTACCTACTTTTAAGTATGATTTCGCATTATATTTCTGATAGCAAAATTTGCTACTCCTTGTAATTTCCAGTGATAAGAGGGCTTATGTAGTTTTTGTTCAACCTGGATGCATGGCAACTACATACATTTTACCCAATTCTCTTTTAACCTTTACTTTTCCTTCAAGACACAGATAAAATGATGTAGGGGTTGTCTTGAGGGAAAATATTGGTTTCTCTCATCTTAGGTCTCAAAAGCTAATGATAAATGACATTAAATTGATATTGAGCAGCCCCTTTAAATGGGAAACACCCCCGTTGACAAACTTCTGAACTGCAGCATTGCCCATGCTGGGCAACTCTGCTGGGCATTGAACACAACTAGTCTTGGTGGGAGACAAGTGCTCTCGCCATTCGAACACTGCACCCTATTAGGGGCATTTAAAATGTTATAGTATTTGCTACTGTGCCATTGTAATGTTATATTTTGATTCATTTGCTCTCGAGGGTAAATATTTATTTAGTCTGCAGGCCAGTGTGGGCTTTGGGAGGGGCTCTAAATGCAGTTTGAAAATTTTTTGTGCTTCAGTATTGCAGCGTTAAAATATAGGGATCCAACAGTGGTTTTATTAATCTAAGTGTATGAATTTGAAAATAAAAATTGAACTTGGATGATAAAAACAACAAAACTATTATATTCTTAATGCAATAGTTTGGTAATGTGCACACTCCTAGGTTGTTGTCGCTCTCTGGCTTATTGATTACCTTGTGCAGAATTGTTACAATTCAAATCTTATTTAACATGAATTCTGCTAGCATGTCACAAGATACAGCAGTCTTAAACAAATTGTCATGTTTCATTTTTGTTTGTGAGAACTGTGTCGGTTGAAGCTGTTAGTTGGTGGGTTTTCTCTGGGATCTTCTGTTTCCTTTGCCCTTTCATTCCAGTGCTACTCCATACTCACATCATTTGACCCCTCACCAGTGCTGAAGACCTCAATGTTAAGCGCTGACAAACTATCTCGTCATGTTTCGAGCCTATATGTACTGCAATCTAAGGGTTAGGTGCATTATTTTGGGTATTGTACTGTGTGTTATCATTGTTTGAGGTAACTTTATAGTATTAGAATGGTAAAAATTTTTTTACTGTTTGTTGCTAAATTCTAGGTTTTATTGAAATGCTATCTTCTGTGTCTTGTGTCGGTGACAAGTGTGATATATCAGATTCCAACAGTACTTTCGAGTGAATTACTCACCCTTTTACAAGCTGCAGTTGGTGACCATGCCTACAAACTTTAATCCGTGCAGTTCTGTACTATGGTTATATACAGTAAAACAAGGTGAATAGAAACATAATTTAGTGCAACGTTTTCAGTATAAGCTCCGTTTTAAAAATTCAGTTTTTAAATAGACAAGTGAAAATAGCTTATAAACCATAGTTTTATTGTGATTTTATTTATACAGAAGGTACAATCAAGGGATTTGTTTGTAATTTTGTTTCTGTTCACCCTGTTTTACGGTAGTTAATAGCTGCTATGTTACAGTTGGTGACCGCAACATTCAGTGGTGAAGCATGGATGTGTTCGAAGGCAAGCAGTATGACAGCCGACTATTTACTTTGAGCAGGCGACAGTTGTGTGGTTGAGACGTAGGTATATTATTGAGAACTAGTTCCTCACCTCTGTCTTGCTATTGGCTTAGAGATGTACCTGCTACTACCAGTCAAATGGTTCCACAGGCAACTGAGAGTTTTGTAGTCACTGTTAATCCCGGCTTGCCCTAGAACACTTTAATGCTTTGCCACTGGCAACAGTGCTGTCTGACAGCGGCTGTTTGGTTCATAACAACATAATTCTAGTCCTTACTACAATGGAGAAACCTCAATGATATTATCACCCACCTACAATTTCGCAGCTGTTGACTATATTATTGTGTTTATCAACTACAAGTATGCTGTTTGTGTGCACAATTAACTGCAAAATTTAGCTGCAATATTGTAATTAAATACTGCAGATTTTCTGTGTGTAACCATAATATTGAAGTCACCAAGAAGCACTTTGTAGTTGGCCACTACATCATTGCAGATGCTAACTACGATATTTCATTTAATGCACTACACATTTGCTGCAATATTATAGTTCATAACTATAATAAGGAAGTTGTAAGTTGCATTCTTGCAGTTGGTGACCACAATATCATTGTTATTCAACTGCAGTTTTGCAGTTGATGACAACAATACTCCAGTTGTCTACTACAATTCAACAGTTCGTCAATCAAAATGTTGCAGTCAAATGACGACAATTTTGCAGCTGGGAGCAACAATATAGTAGCTAAACAACAGCTACAAAACTGCTGCTATTTTGCACCACTGACTGCAATTATGCGGCTGTAAAATTACAGTTTTAACTGCAATATTGAAGTTGACGACTACAATGTTATCACTGTTCGAATGAAATTATGTAGGTGTTGGCCACAATATACCTGTTATATAACTACAATTTTACAGTTAAGAACCACAAAGTTGCAGCAACCCAACTACAATTCTACAGCCAATGACTAAATTATTGTAGTTAACCAACTTCAAAACATTATGCTATTTTGCACCATTGACTGCAATTATGCAGCTGTAAAATTACCGTTTTAACTGTAATATTGAAGTAGCTGACTACAATATTATCACTGTTCAACTGAAATTTTGTAGGTGTTAGCCACAATATACCTGTTATGTAACTACAATTTTACAGTTAAGAACCACAAAGTTGCAACAACCCAACTACATTTCTACAGCCAATGACTAAATTATTGTAGTTAACCAACTACAAAAATGATGCTATTTTACTCCATTGACTACAATGTAACTACAACAGCATAGCTTCAATATTGCAGTTTTTTTTCCAGCAGGGTAGCCTATAATAATTTCATTCTTGCAGACATACTGTCGCCTGGCAAGTCTACATCTCTCATTCTCTCTCTCTCTCCAGACCTTCCTGAACAACCTAACCCTCTCAACCCACACCAGTTTCTCTCTCGGCACGTTCCACTCCCTCACCATTGACTGTCTATCCCTCTCTGTCGTCCTCCAAGCTCTCCAGATCTTCGCCCTCTGTAGTCACTCCTGAATAACTGGGGACCTAACTCCCCTGTCCACCCTCTCTCTTCACCATCTTGAACAACATAACAAACCTCCCCACTCTTTCCAACTCATTCAACCCATTACTTTCATCATCACTGATGGCCTGTAGTTTCCCTCATCTTCATATTCTCGTCCTTGCCTTATCCACCTTCCCTAGCCACCCTCCGCTGAACCCTCTTCAGCTCCTGTACCTATCCTTGTAAGGATCCCGCTCAGCAACTGTGTAGTCCAGCACTAGACGCACCATTAAGATGTATGTATGCTTTCTACTTTAGTCCACCACTGATTCTATTCAGGACACTTCCTATCATTCTCAGGGCCCTTCTTCCTTTAGAAACCATTCTTTATACCTGTACTTTCCACCCACTGTCTTCCTGTAACACTACTCCTACGCACTCCCTTATGGAAAAAGTTTATACCTGAATTTGGCCAGATCTGAGACTGATCTGTGCCAGATATGAATTAGTGTACATTTGCCTATCCCTGATGCCAGGGGCCCAGATAAACTTTTTTTCCATATGGGCTTCTACTGTCACCTCCCATACCTAACTCATACTCACTCCATTTGTACACGAGCCTGCTCTTTATCCTCTTGTGAATCTCACCGCCTTTGTCATCTTGACATTATGCCTAATTTTATCATTCTCTATCCATTACTCAGTCAATGTCTGCATGCAAACTGATTCCTTCATCTACGGTATCTCCGAATACACACAATCATCCATATACAACCTTACAACTCACTTCCTATCCCATGCCATTTGAGTAAGACATGTGACTGTTATGTTACAGTATAAACAAAACCCATCACTGCATATTTATCAAATCGGAATTAAAATTTAATGTGTACTGACGACATCTAGCAGAACCAAAGCAAAGTAGTTTTATACCTACAAGACGACTACTTCGCTCTCATAAGCTGGTTTGGACAGTTACTTAACACATTTATATCGTACAACAAAATGAACCTACCTTTTTCGTTTGTATTCTTGACAGTACGTTTATGAGGTCGTTTCGTAGTCGTTCTCTGCAACAAAAGAGCCAGCACGCTGATACTATTTGTCCTGCCAACGATGTACTCCATTTTCATCCTCTTGTAAGTTGCAATACTGAATGTGTGGAATATCCGAATTTACTTCAATCTTCTGTAAATATTTTAAACACACATTAATATTACCTACAAACTGTTCAAAGCAATGTACTTCCAATAAAATAAAAACTTTCAACACAGCTACGTGCGAAACCAATACATTTGATACTGTTGTTTACAATTCACAGTCTCCAGGCTACGTCATTTTCCGAAGATACCCGAACGACTCGAACGCGTTTTTGCCATTTTGAGACGACCTCTCCTTTATAGACCTTGGAGTTAGATGGTTCTACTCAAGGTAAACAAAGTATATTAGGTAGGCCACTCCGGCCCTCTGTTCTGTCATTGGCTGCCCGCGTGTGACGTACCTAGGAGGAGACCGAGACGTTCGCCGCAAGTAAAAAGCTCGCGCGCCGAAAGTACTTTAATACTTAACACTACAGAAATCGAAAACTGTTCAATCTATTGACTTCAAAATTTTTACATAACATCTATGAACTATCCTGCCAATGATGCCGTATGTTAAATTTATATGTGTCCATTAGCTAATTTTTTTAAAAAATTTTCAACAGTGCCCTCTTTGCTACCGAGGGAAAGAAAATACAGGGCAAAATATAGTAAGCGAGGAACTTTTTTGTTTTTGGAGATAGATAGGGGGTATCAGGGGACGAAATTAAGAGGAAACTCTATGTTAAATTTTGATACCCTTTTTCAAGAATTTTGTGAGTGGGTTTTCGTTTTTTGCCAGGTAGAAGTTGGAGAATATTTCACCTATGTACGGGATACATGGGCGAGCTGACCACAACATACTTCTCTCTCGATTTATCTGCACAGAATTCACTATGTTAATTTTAATTGTATATTATGTATTTGTTATTATGTACACAAAATGTATTATTTCAATGCAAATATCCCCCGAAAGAAACCATTGGCTCAAATAATTATATAAAAAAATTACAGTTTTCAACAAAACAATTACAGTGATTTAAATGTGTACACTAGTGATGTTTTTCAAAATTTGTCTGTGTTTTACTTTACTTTTCTAAATCCTTGCACAATGGTACAAATTTCTAGTAACATCGGAAATAATATGCTATGAATATTATAGAAAACATTATGTTTAAGTCACAGTTAGAAATGTAAAAAATACACTTACAACAGTGTTTGTAACAACTGATACGAACACATGACAATTAAGCTATCAATCCAATGCGGAAAACGCACAATTTTTAATCACTTCTGAAAACTCGTTGGTAATCATCTTGGCGGAAATTTACAGAACAAACTCTTAGAATTATCTTCATTAAACGTGCCTCTTCACTTACAGCACGATGCATACAGTCGCCTCAAATCCTATTTTTTTTCTAATCTGTTGGATAAAATGTCTGTAGACTTTGACCCCCAATTAGTACATTATGCCATAGCAAACTTAACTTATAGTTAAACGTTTTGCTGATTTTTAATACATCTAGTCTCGTAATGAGTATGGACGCAAGACTGTGATCCGCAAGTTCATTGCATTCAGCACTACAGCCATCTCAACACTACATGGCTGGAACCTTTCCTGTTACATCAGCAGCACCCATACAGCACAACAAGGTGGAAAAAACGTCGCCGCGACGTCCCGCAGGTAACTTCACGACGTCGCATAGACGTCCCAGAACGTCACCGCGACGTCAGCGGGACGTTGTGGCGACATCCGAATGTCCGCTTTTTGGGACGTAGCAAAATGACGTCTCAGCGACGTTACACAAGGGGACGTTCCTGCGACGTTACACAAGGGGACGTTCCAGCGATGTCACACAGGGTTACGTACCTGTGACGTGGTATTAGTGACGTCCCTGTTACGTGGTATTAGTGACGTACCTGTGACATGGTATTAGTGACGTCCCTGTTACGTGGTATTAGTGACGTCCCTGTTACGTGGTATTAGTGACGTACCTGTTGCGTGGTATTAGTGACGTCCCTGTTACATGGTATTAGTGATGTACCTGTGATGTGGTATTAGTGATGTACCTGTGACGTGGTATTAGTGACGTCCCTGTTACATGGTATTAGTGACGTACCTGTTACATGGTATTAGTGACGTCCCTGTTACGTGGTATTAGTGAGGTCCCTGTTACGTGGCTTAAAGTGATGTCCCTGTGACGTGTCTTAGAGTGACATACCCGTAATGTGTTTCAGGGTGACGTCTCTGTTATATTTCTCAGGGTTACATCGCCGTTACTTTACTCTGGGTGACGTCCTGTATCATACCTTTCTCTGTTTTTATTTAAGTTGGGTTCTCTCAAGTGCAGTATTATTATAGTTGTGTGACTCAATTTTTTAAACAACATAGCAAAATTAATCTATTAATATGAGGTTACAGTACCATAAATTAATTACTCCCTTGAGTGTTATCTGATACCTGTGTAAAAATGTTGTTGCCTAATGCATTTTATTTTATATAACAGTAAATCTTTCATTACTCCATGATCAGTTCTGCATATTTACAATATAATATACATTGATATGTGACACAGCAGCAGGATGGCCTGTAGGTGCTTTGGAGTTCAGGGCAAACCTCAAATTTTTAGCCCCTTCCCTCCAATTGACTGTACCAATTAGTTGACCACAGCAAGGCCCCTCAAAATAAGTTGAATGTTCCAGCAACAAGTCTGTATTCTATCGACCCACATAATTCTTTTTTCAAAGCCTAGGTGCAGCTGTAATTAAATGAATGCTGGGTTGGCTTATAAAGCTCGTTTGCTGGCCCATGTACTACTAATTATATGCCCTGTCCAGTTATCCTTCGTGATTTTTGATACTT
>PNEQ01048712.1:0-14567 GCA_003012365.1 Medauroidea extradentata | reverse complement strand
ACTGGTGGCCAGGATACATGCTGCGTTTCAGACCATCAAAAACACACCAGCTGTCTTCAGCGATGTGCGACGCAACATGTTACGGCGCTGCACTGCATGTATCGGGTGTGGCGGAGGACATTTTGAGCAGCAAATTTAAAAGGTAAACGTAGCGAGTGTAACACATGCACGGTGTCTCGTACAGTCACAGAGCGTCAAATCGGGTAGTACATAACACAACACAACATATGTTTTCACTGGCTTGTTGTCGCCAGGTTGCCTGCCTACCCCTGTTACTTTGGTGCACCATTGCAGGTATAAGGATGCATTTCCGGACGTGGGTTCCTTAATCAAATATGTTCCAAACATGCACATCTACCATCCCTATCAATTTGTAACACTTATTCTTGGCCACCCTGTATTTACAATGTCAATTTTCTGGTAGATAATCTCTTTCACATCGTCTATTTTTCTGTCTACCATTTCGTTCACTTTGTGTACCTTTTCACTTACATTGTTTACAAGATTACTAACATTCTCTACTTGCTTATTTCCATTATCAATTTGCTTATTTACATTTTCATTTGCATTGTATATTTTCTTGTCTCTGTTTGAATTTATATTCACAATTTAGTTATTTACATTATGCATTTTCTCATCTTCATTATCATTTACATTCTAAATTTTCTTATTTCCATTATTCATTTTCTTATCTACATTCTCAATTACACTGTATTTGGCTGAATTCATTTGACCCCTTTATTGGCCACTTTTTTCATCAATGAGGGTCGTTAGTGCTTCAATTACTGCTGACATGCTATTTGTTATCATGCACCTTTACAATTCAAATTAAAATATAAAATGTATAATGTACCTCAATTCGTTCAAATATCAACAGTATGCAATTATTTAATACACAGAATTAATTAGTACATTAATTTTTGCCTCTATCCCACTTCTGACACCAGTGATACAAGATTACAAAATTACATGTGGGCCATTGCCCATTGCCACGAGCTCTTGCGACAGAGGTCTAATAAGTTAATTGGAAATTTAAAGTATTTAATTAAGTTCTTGATTTATTAGCTCACAAAGCTTTCAAAATACACAAAACAGCATTCAACTGCAGTTGTTACAGTACTTTTATTATGCATACAATCACTACTGCACAACAGAAACATTCGTTAACTTTGACAACTAAGAACAAAGGTGTTTACCACTTATTAAAGACCACAAATCGCAATAAATGTTCAATCGTCAATCCAATTAACAGTCTTTCAAATAGTCACAATGTCCAACCTTAACAGCTTGAAGTGGTGATGGCTCCATGTGCTGCGCAGCACCCCGAGTACACTATCGTCTTCACTCTCGAGGTCTTCGGCTCGACTCCTGTCACACACCTCCTTTTTGTTTGTCGACCCATAACAGCACTCCTCTGTAGCATACCGACATCTTCTTCACTGCTACTGTTAATACAACACCATCAAGTTTTGCTCGTCCCTTACACAGCCCGTTGGTGTCACCCAGAATCGACGCCACCTCCAAAAGTGTTTCTCGTCCCGCACACTGCAATCGAGTCACGTTTTAGACTCCCAGAGGACTTCGTTATTTCGCAGTTCGGATGCTTTTATGTGGCCCATTTAGTGACGTTAATCAGTGGCGCAACATTGTGACCAGAGGCCTAAAATAGACATTACCTCACTCTTGATTTGCCGAGAGCCATGTAGACAACAGCGTCAACATGGAATCCCGATGACGTCTCTAGTTCATGACGAACAAAACAAACAATTACTACATTATAACTTTTACAAATTCAAATTCAATTATAAGTCCTCTACACAAGCTCTATATATCAATTAAAAGTGTATTCAAACCCTTGGTGTACACACTATCCTATCTCAGGAGCATCACGTTGGCTCTCTAGAAGTCGCAGAATGCCTTCATCGACACTAATACTTGAAAACCATTTTACAACCCACTGCTGTCCCCACAATTAACTCACTCGCACACAAGAAGCCTCTCGGGAAAAACTATTCCAGCCTGCAGCACAGATTTCTTATATACGATTCATCAGGAGTCCAGAAATCTCGTGGAGCATCTCTGTCTCAGAGTTACGAGAAACATGTTGCATCAGGGCTTAGTGATGATAATGAGTACGTCGAATAATTCTCTTGGCTGTGATACTAACTGTTATCTGAGTGTTTACGAAAATCAAGATAGACGTGCAGATGGTCGCTGCAGCAAAATAAAAAGAGAAACGTTAGTCGCATAGATCATGCTGCTGTCCTTTTAACCTGCAGCTGACTACTCAACTTATGCTTCTCGCACGAGAGTTGCGGCTTGTAATGCTGTTCGTACTGAACAGACATAGTAGTCTCTTGTCCATCATTAAGAACCAATCTGTCTGAATTGACTACCTAGGGTTTTCTTGCCTGAGAGACTCAACAAACAATCCAGAAAACCACATATTTCATCATCTTGACTAGTAAGGACCTTTCCAGCATTTCTATGGTTTAGAACATTATCCTTTTCGTCGCTGGAGGTTGTACATCCACATCAGCTGCCCCTCTTGAAACGTTTCGTTAAGTCCCTTCCACTCATACCTCATTTTTTTCTAGTCATTCTTGACCCTTAAATGTTGTTGTACAAAGTCACAGATGATGCCCAACTTGCGACACAGTTCACTGGCATATATGGTCAGTGAAGCCGGCTGATCTACTTTTGTTAGTCACTCAAACAACACATCACCTGGGAGGCGAAGGTATTTCCCTATGAGCAACTTCGAAGACGTTATCTGTATTGCTTCATGGACAGCTTACCAATAATCGAGGTTAGATTAGGGGCACCTTGGAGTCCCAATCCTTTTGATTATCTGCTACAAAAATTGACTGATATTCTTCTAAAGTTCGACCATCCAGTTTGAGGATAAAAATGTTTAATCAGTGTTTTCTTCATTTATAGGAATTTTGTCACCACCTGGAACAGTGTGGCTTATAAGTTGTAGCCCTGGTCAGAGTTAAGTTCAAGTGACATTTTAAACATTGAGAATACATGCTGACCTAATGTATCAGCCAAAATTATAGCTTCTTGATCAGGTATCGATATGACTTTAGGGCACTTTGTGAAATAATCTTGCATCACAAAATAGGTGCCGACAGCTCCGCATTGTTAATGGCAAAGGAATAAACATTTATTCTGCCAACCTCTCAAACAGAGTTCCAAATACATATTTTGAAGATGTCATCGTCTCCTAGTTCTTGGTTCCGTCCTCCAAGCACATACGTAATATGTTCTGATCCAACTTTTAATATCTCTCTGCAAGTAGAGATGAGAGTCTTTCTGGTTCCAAAATTCCTCTAGCTGATGAACTAAGAAATTTCTTCAGCACCTCTGAAACTCAAATTTCTGTGAGTACCAGTTGTAAATGTGTTTGTTTCCCATTGCATCTGCACTTTCTCGGTTCCAGTAGGCTAGAGAATCCGATTGTATTCAGTATGCTGTGGTTGTAACACTTGTCTAAATAAATCTGCTCACCCAGGATGCTGATCACTTTCTTTCAATTGTAATATTGAACTAAGAGCAAGTTAATTTCTTTGATCTGTGTTAATATTTTTATCGCTCTAAGGAGAAAGTTCATTGCTTGTTGTGAACTCTTGCATTCTTGTTCTTCGAGCAGTTGGTGTCTTCTAGACTTCTCCTCTTGGTGCTTAATATCGGAGCACACTGGCTCATGTGGCTTCCTGGAAAATGCATCAACATTGTTGTGTAGGCATCTAGGCCGGTGCTGTATTTCAGAATAATACTCTTGGAGGTGTTATATTAACCGATCCATTTGTATTTAAGGGTTTCTGAAATTCACTTGCCAGTATAATGAAGCATAAGCTGTTCCTAGAATAAAATGTGTTCTGTGTATGCAATATTGAACGTAAGAAATGGCCGTAACTATTGTAAGAAGTTCCTTGCTAGGTACACAGTAACTTCTTCCGGGTTATGTAACACTTTGTTGAAATATTATAATGGCCTTTTGTTTTCCATACTGGATCTGTGACAACACAAAACCAATCCCCACATCACTAGTATCAGTGTAAAAAAATTCACCCATGTTTACTGCTAGAGTAACCTAGGACAGAAGGAGAAACTTATCATTTTCTCAGTGAAGATTCACATTCGGGAGTCCAGATAATTTTTTTCATCTCAATCAACTTAAGTAATTGCTTTCCCTTTGTGGAAAACTAATGCAAAAATGCCGAAAAAATAAGCAGAATCTCCAGAAATATTCTAACTTGAGTCAGATCAGTTTACTGTGGCTAGTCTTTGATTCATTTTGTCTTCTCAGGATAGGCTTATAATCCCTTCAGCCTACATTATGTATCCCAGGACATTCACTTTATTAATGTGTGGCAATTTGTGGGAATTAGCTTAAAATTATCTGAAATTACAGTCTACAACAACTAACAATGACATGCAAAGTACTCTTCGAATGTCTTCCCTATGATAAGAATATAATCTAAATAAATCTGACTAATATGCTATAGCATTACCATTAGTTGTTCGAATGTCACTCGAGCATTGCACATTCCAGAAGGCACGACCTTGAACTGCAAAGTCCCTTTTTCTTTGTACAGAAAAAGGAAACTTCTCTCTATCTTCATCAAATTGTCAATATAAACTTTACATGTCGAAGGTGCAGGACCATTTTTTACACAGCCAGGCTATGCAATGTGTCATCCAACAAAAAAAAAGTGGGTAAATGTATTTCCTTGTTACATCATTCCCCTGGCAGTAATCTCCACAAAATTTTGCAAAGCCATCTTCGTTCTTATTCAACACAATGGGAGATGATCATGGGCTGATTAATGGCTCTTTCACATCGATATCCTTAACTTTTTCTGCAGAATGCCATAAACCTCTTAGACATCTGCCAAGGAGGTTGCTTGATACATCTAGCCTCTCCTGCGTCCATACGGTGGCATGCGACAGATGTCCTACCAAGGCCACGTGAACCACATGAAAAATATTCTTTTTCCTTCATCGAGAGTTCTGAATAAATCCTCTCTTGTTTCCAATCTAAGTTTTTCCTTGCTTTCTGTCAGAGTTCTATAAGGGAATTTGCAGAGTGTGCTTAACATAATCCTCCTTTAAGGTTTATGGCCCAGCTGTGATTATTTGGGAAACCTTACATTACCACAACTGTGACCGCCTCAAGACTAATTGTGCTGTAGGTGATTTTTTTTTTTCATTGTAACAGTCATGTTATCCAAGTTTGATAAAACCCTAGGCCTTGTTAGAAGTACTTTATCAGGGAGATCACTCTTTCGACCCATAGGCACAATAAATCCTAAGAACATCATAAATTTACCTACACAGCACCCCGGCATTACAATTTCACTTGAGGCTGGCAGCACAGTGTCCTAAAACCAAACTACTGAATAGCAGACTGCTGATGCTAATTCTGGTCGTGGTATTATTACTACCACTGTTTCACCTACTCTCAAGATCCCCAGTCGAGTATCAATACAACATCCTAGTTTGCTCAGTACATATAAATGTATAATAATAAACATGTATCTTCAATATGTGCTATGTACGCTTTGTATTCTAGCTTGGTAGCCCCTTTATCAAAGACCATCTGATAGGTTTCATCGTACAAGCTACCGTCTACCAGCAATGCATTAAGTTCTTGTTTCACCGAACGTACTTGAAATGTGGGGACTTACCATAAGCAATCACCAAACTTCAATCTTAAAGGCTTTTGTACACATATTTCCTGAGTTTTTGACAGATTGGTTGGCCTCGTGTAACTTTCGACACCGGTTTCCTCGCCGATTTCGTCGGCATGGGCTGTCATGGTCGTCCACAGTCCTAGCATTCTGGTCGCTTTTGTGGGCAACGCGGTGCTCTGCAGCACCAAATCTCTGTAAATGACATTCGTTGGAGTCTCAATTTCCTTTGGAGTATTTTCGACGCGGTTCCCTTTTTCATCACTTGTCAGTGCCACTATTCGCACCGGAAAACAATTCGCCATGACAACTCAACCTCCACTGCATGAGCTTAAGGGTATGATGTGGTACTGCCCGGCGTACTGCTTGCCGCATCTTCATATCAGCATTGATATCAATGAAGAAGCCATTCGCAATACTTCCCGCTCCTCCTCTGGACCCCCCTAGAGTGACTGATAGGCTTGCCTCACAATGTCTTGCTAAAGTTCTTAGCGAGAGTCCCCAGGTCGCTGGCTGCGACTTTAAAGTTGAGCATGGTGAACATGTCAGAAATTGCGGTCACAGGAGCACAGCTCTGGACCAGAAACTGATGTAAAATATGTACTATAGAATATGTCGTTAAGGCAGAGATTGGAGTATAATGTGTGCAGGACCTCTCAACATGGCTGACCGGCAGTAGGCACGCTGTTCTGCTGTCCAGCCATTCAGGGTTGCGATAATCTCGTATTGGTGCTGATACACCATAATTTGTGGCCACCATATGTGGCAGGTTTGATTCTAACCTCTTTTCCAACCCCAGACATGACAACACCATCTGAATTCATGTGCTGTGACATTCCTGCCACCGATCTGACGTTGCAGAGTTCTTTCTGTCGTTAACCTCGTGCCTCGTCTCTGACTTCGTTGCGTTGCTATCTTCGCATGCCGATGCTGACCACACGTCTTTAAATATAGGAATTTCTATCATTCTGTCCTTAAGACACTCACCTCTTTCTGCAGATCGTCTTTCACATTTCCAGTTTTTCTTTTTGTCAAGTTTTACACAGTCACTAAGACCGCCGATATTATGGTATACCATTTGAAAAACAATTAATTTTAGTCCACATACACAACGTTTGTATGCACAAGCTCCCTGATTCCTTCAAATTTTTGTCGACATTGTCTTAAACACTGTCTGTTTTTTTTGTCTACATTCTCATTAACATTGTCCCTTTGTCAAGGCTCACAATCCTTCCAACTCACTAGCAATAATTCTCGTAAGCATATAATTATTAACATAAAATTACTTTTCTTTAAACATTCAACATGTAAGTGAAAATGCATATTTACATACACTTATTTTAATTAGTTTATATTTTACTAAGTGTTTCCATCCCACTTCTGACACGAGTGTTACAAGTTGGGCAAGAAACACTGGAGGTCTAAGACTAAATTAATTTAAATAATTAAAGCCAAATTCATTTATAGCTATCTGCAATAAAATTCTTAAATATTATTAACAATCTCGTCAAAATTAATGTCACGAATTAAGGACAAGCAAAACAAATAATTACGAAACATATAACTGTTATAAATTAAAAATAATAATGTCCCAGCCCTTTATGCAAGCTCTCTATTCATTAAATGTTTGTATGTACACTCACAAATGAGCATACAGAGAGTGTTCTAAAAGTCGCAGAATGCACTCGTCGACTCAATTCCTCGTATCACACAATACCGCTTAGTCCCTTGAGTACCTGTCACAAACCGTCTTTGTTACCACGATTCACTGACATGCACACAATATGCCTCTGGACAAAATCTCTCCCAACATGTGGCGCAAATTTGTTACATTCACTTAATTGAGAGTCCAGAAACCACGTGGCGACGCTCTGACTGGAAGTTACGAGAATCATGTCGCATAAGGGTTTTAAGGCACAGTCGGGATACAGTGAGTAGGTAGAAGAATTCTGCTGGCAGTAATATTTATTGTTATCTACGTGTTTACGAAACTTGACAACGGATACAGTAATCGGAAACCACCCAGACGAAGCTTTATTGCAACATATGACTAAAGTGTCTTAGAAATATAAAGTAAATGTTCAATGTGGCCCGACTTAGAAAAATTTACGGTGAAGGTGAGAGGATTTTAAACCCTCCTTCCTTTAACAACTAGGTCGTAAAGCCAGTGAGGGTGAAGAGAGTTGAAGGGCAAAACAACAGCCATGTACGAGCTGGGATTCGAACTTCGGACCTCTCGTACTGCGACCGGCGCCTTACCGACTACGCTGTGGAGGCCGGCCAAACATTACCAAGTCGAAGTACTTCACGTACCACAACTGGTGCTCATTCGACTACGCTACAGAGGCCGGCCTAACTGTAACTGAGTCGTAGTACTTAATGTACCACAAGGTGCTGCTCATCCGACTACGCTACAGAGGCCGGTATAATTGTTACTAAGTCGTAGTACTTCATATACCACAAACCAGTTCGCAGCCGACTACACTACGGAGACTGGTCTAATTTTTACTGACCCACAGTAATTCATGTACACAGGCTTTACTCATATTAGTTTGACGATATAGTGTATGGCTTATATTTTTATGTAATGACTGGAATTTGATCGAACTCATTCGAAATCTTTCATTATATTTAGAGAATGTGATTTATTGCGGATAAGTTGACTATTTGCTAGGCTTCAGTGTAATGTATTCATTTCCGACGCTTTTATTTCGTTACTGGCGAGTCCCTATTTGACTGGGTCAATGATAATTCTGGCGCGCTAATACTGGACGTCTGTGATTCGTCTGTAAACAGCTACACTGTGTTACATAACCGCCGGACAATAATACATGACGCAGGGCGCTACACTGATTTGCAGAACACGCTGGCAGAAAACATTCTCGCGATTTTTCACCATCTCTAATTATAAGCATACACAGTTTTAAAGTTAAAATTCATACACAATCAGATTACTCTTAATTTCACAACTGCCTTAGTACTCTCGTTTCTAAATTTTGTATCTATTTTTTAAATCATTTTAAAATGTAAAGCTTTTTTCTTAATATTTTGTACAATTTGAGAAGAAAACAATCAACTTTACTTACATTCAATTAGATGCATTTAGCTAGAACACAATAACTAGCATTTTTCTATAATTGGTTCATAATTTTGCCGGTAACTTGTTACTTGAACTAACGTGGAATAGTTATTGAAATAACCGCAATATAATGAGTTACTGTTACTAAAGTGTACTCACCATGTTACAACTCATTGGTTAAAAACAATGCGTCCCACAAAGAAATGTGGATTTCTGAGTTACATATAGTAGGACGAGACAAATACTATCCAAATTATCTTCTTACTCGATTGTATTGATGGTTTATTTACAACCACGTACTGTTGCACAACCACTTTGATGGAAGGCGACATAAGTTAAATATTTCTCACTTAACGAATAGAGTATACCACAGACTTTCAATATCTTGGCTTCTTTAGGTCACAACCATGTTATGTGAAACTTCCTTGATATATAACATAGCACATAGACATAAGCTACGATTTTGAAACATTAGAGGTTTCGTGTTGCAGATTTAAAACTATAAGTGTACTGTAATTTAGATTTACGGAAGCTACACAGTGTTCATCAAACTTGTGATGAAACATTTATTGTGAAAACACACATATGTGAAAGAAACATGTCTTAAAATGTCTCCCTACAGTTAGCTATTACTGTTCTTTGATAGGTACCTCTTCTGCAGCAATGGCAATTTTGTGTTCATATCTCGTATCCCGTAGTATAATCGTCAAGGGTACGAGCTCTATTGTGTGTCGTAGTTCGTTCCAATATAACTTTTACGAACAAGGCAATGAAAAGTATCACAATTTCTGTCACATAAAAATGCACGTTTATTAAAGGACTAATAAACAAATCGTTAATAATATTTTAAAAGGGAAGTATTATGAGGTTTTAAATAACATGTATTAGATACTAATCATGTACTAAATTGTCAGTATATTTAAGCTTTTCATTTCTAGGTAACAGGAAATAGGATTGCCTCTCACCTAATTTGAAACGCATTTGTAATATAACATTTTCACGAAAATTAAAAAATGATACATTAAATTAGTTTTAACCAGCCCAACACCATGCAACTCTATTAAAATGAAGTATTTGTTAATCCTAGTTTCGTAAGAGCGGAAGTACTATTATCTTATTTCTCCTATGCCTTTTTAACAGAAGGAGTACGAAAGCATTAACCGTCGACAATCAGTAAAGCGTTAAAAACACATCGTTCGTTTCACCCGGAAGGAGGTTTTGTTCGCATAATGTCCCTTCCTCCAAACATTCTGACTAGTTGAGCCATCTATAACTAACATGTTGGACTAAACTGAGACTACGAATGTTATGATATTGGCTGCTAAGTGTGTCGTGATTTGAGTTTCATTGATTGTGGGATAGTTTAAATGGTGCGTGATGATCAAAGTCTGCAAATTCTCTAAAACCGAACATTTTCCTTAAAACCTGTTGCATTTCCAAGGTCGGTGAATTTATTTAGTACTAAAAATTGCTAGCAATTCTTAGTTTTAAATCTTATCCAATGGAAAAATGTACATGATCAACACAATCTTCGTTAAAATCTAATTTAAAGGTCGAGCTAAGCTGTGTACTTACAGGCACAAAATAAATGCAATGAAGAACACAGTCTTCCAGATAAGAACCAAGTGACATACATCACAGTAGCCACAATAACCTGCATAATCTGACTCTGAAAGTATTTACATGAGAGTAAGTAGGCTGCTTTATTCCAGTCAGTTTACAAATAATTTAAACCCAAGGACGGCCAAAAATAATTAGTTGAATTTTAAAAAGTTTCGAAATTTTTCGAACATTCTTCTTTAACGTTTATACAACAATAAGATTTACCTAGCCATTATTTCTTGTTTCACATACAAATTGGAAACATTTATTTTAAGTTAATGATACTGTTTGTAAGTAATACGTGATAACTATTACCAATATAAACAGCTATACGAGTTGGTTGGTGATAATTCTGTACTTTCCAGTTCGAAAATTAGCAGAATTTGATTTGAAATTTTTAAATTTGTATGACACACGAAATATTTGCGGCAAAGTGAAACTGTCAGAAGATATACATTTTGCTCACGGTATGTATATATTTTTTATTTTTATAGGCTGGTTTACAATTGGTTATTGTTTTTTACAGTTATTACCTTAACAGTATTGAACAAATATTAATCATCAATATTACAATTACATGACACCAAACGCTGCATCAAACTAACAATAACTTTAAACATTACAAAGAAGTTTGGAGGTATGAAATAAACTTTTAGTTAAAACAAATAATTATTTCCGAAAATACAATATTTTGAACGATCATATGACAAAAATCAAACAAAAGTATTCTCTATTTAAACTGTTGTGTAGCAGAAAAAGGCGTAATTTCTCCGTAAACTTGTAGTGTTAGTGTGAGAGATTTCTCAAGTCTCCCAGCATGCCACTGCAATTCTTGCTGAACTAATGTTTGTAAACCGACTCGAGGCAATTTAAAGAGGTTTTTATTTCATGTATTGTGACGGTGCATTGAGATAATTTAATGTCTTTCCGATAAATATGTTTTTTCGTGGTATCTACAACTAGATTAAATTGAATAGTTGAATAATATAATCTTCTGTTTTCCATGTTCTTGTTTTTGAGGTTGAAATAATATCTTAAACACGTGTTCTGTATCTTCTGTACACGAATTTGTTTTTTACTGATATCAACAAACAATCCAGCATAATAGTTAAAGACAGTACTAACACGTCGCACAAATACATTACTCAGGTGTCTCAAACAGAAGTCGGCCGACAAGTTATTTGCTGTATTTTTTTCCGTGTAAATATTTTTGTCTGACGTATTTCCTTAGGTTTCATATGAATTATTATCATGAATTATTTCCTTGATTAGTGAGATATCATTGTTATATTTAATTTCTATAATAATGTGATTCAAACATCTTGTATTATACATTTTTCTGAGTTTTAAAGAGCTTGTTTCGTACAATTCTTTATATAAGCCTATTGTGTAAATGCTACTTTCCGATATGTTCTTGTCCGATCCATAAACACGACAGGATAGTAGTAACTGAGTATCCTCTGCGTACAGGAATCGTTTTAATTACTTGAAGCATGATTTCTCTCCCACTATTCTTGCGCAATTTTAGTTTTTAATTAGCATCCAAACAATTAAATAAATTTCTTAAATTAAATTGAAAATATTTTTTGAGCTTAGATATTCAGTTTATACTAAGGATAATTCCAAATAACAACTCTTCAGTTTATGTTTTATTGAATGCCACGGAAGTGAAGAACTGCTGCATGGATAACAACGAAATATTTATTGTTTTCTAGCGCAAACAAATAGTAAATGTACAAGTTCATTGCAAATGAACTGTAAAGAATGATACAATCAAGTACGGCTATTTATCTCGACATTAGCGGTAACTTTAAAGCACAGTTTTACTTACGTGCTTTATCCAGTGAACTTAAGACTAGAGTAAAATGTTTGAAACAGCTCTCCAGATGAGAGCTCGGAACAGTTCGCACAGTGGGAGGCCAGTGGGTATTCGTTGTTGTGTCTTGCCGAACTTCTTACTGGTGCGCTCTGCGGGAGGTTGGGTGGGGCGAGTACAGACAATGTGCCGAGAGTGGGGGCAGGCCCTTCTCCTCTGGAAACAGGGAAGAAGCGATTCGGAGAAACAAACATTCGTATAAGTGGTATACACCCCCTTCCTTCCTGCTGCGCGCAGACTGACACATCCCTTCCTCCAATACCGGCCTCCTCATTCTCTAGCCAGACCCGCCCATCTGCTTGGCATTTACACCCGTTCCCCCACCCCACCCCCAAAAAAAACCAGTTCATAGTCCTCTGCATAAAACCCTTAAAAGGATTTTGTTTGCAAAATAAAACCTTAGATGCATGTGTAGCATACAAAAATCGTTAAGTTCGCTGGAAATTACTTATGTAAATATCACAAACCCTGAAAAGTATTTTCCTGCAATAAAGTGAATGTTTATATTAATTGCGTGCTTTAAAAGAAAGAATTATTACTGAAATGTACATTGAATGTATACAAATAAGTAAATACCAAGGGCTACAGAAGTTACGGTGGACTGGGGGTAAGATGCGTGGTAGCTATGTGTGGGGCGGGGGGTTTCAAAACTTAGCACTTCCAGAGATTCATTTTCTCAAAATAATTTCTTGTATACGTCCTTAATTCAATAGTTATTCGATAAATAAGTTCAGTGTTATTTATGAAGTACAATGAATATTTAATTTTTTTTTTTCATTATTGAAAGTAGCCTACAGCTACAAGGCTAGTCCTTGTAATTTTACAAACATATACTTTGTATTTTATTACAAGGACAACCTTTGTAGTTTTACTAGGAATATATTTGGCAACTGGGTTTCCAAGGATTTTCTTTGTAAAATTACAAACATTTTTTACAGTGAGGTGACGTCACGAACATGGCAGCCTATTTTACTTGGCTAAAATACGCTTTCCTTTTCCGGACACTTATATTCTGTTCGCTGCAGGTTGGTAAAAGTTTGACATTATTGATCGGTCGGTCTGTTGTCTTCTCAGGAATCTTCACCGCCACTGGAAGTTGACTGGAAGATGTTGATGATGACAAACCGGTAGTTGCACAGTCCGGTGAATGTAGATTTATCGTTTCTTCATTTGTATCACGGGCATATTTTTTCTCATATATTAAACAAAACGTTTCCCATATGTGACACAGTCTATAGTTTGTTGACTAATTTTAAAAATGCAGGTTCGTGGGAATATTTCACAAGGCTTTGAGCGTCACGTTTTTATGTAAATATTTTTTAAAGAATCACAATACCTAAAACTAAAGCTTGCGACACATCAGTGTAGGTGTTGGCTGGATAAAAGTTAGTCATCACTTCTTCAGACGCCGACAGAACACTGCGAACTAAACGGTGTGTTGGTGGTGAGCAGTATGGCCTAGGCATCATATGACCTAATTTATTTTAATATTCTGGTCATTAAGAAGTGAGCACGTGGAATACGATGACACGCGAGGGCCACACATTTGCAGTGGCCAAAATATTCCACCTGCAGCTTCTGCACTAACTGATTCTGTTTTGGGTTTCATGTTGGTAGATTATCAATTAGCGCTACACACCAAACAGTTTTGGTGTATGTAGATTGCAGACATCAGGCGAACAAGGTAAGATATGTGCCTCGCCTCTCTCGTGGAGAAGTGCTGTATGTTCATGGCTATTACACATCTCACTCCAACGCGCACTGGCAGTGCCGCCTGGCGTTGCGGTTCAAAATCAATCCACATTCCATCGCGCTCGTAATACAAAACTTCATCCAAATCGACAAGCTATGCAAGATATTCTTCGTGGGCAGGTCGCAGATGAAAAATTTCACATTTTCTGTAGTTAGGGCATGGTAAAGTCTCCTCACTGAATATGTGACAAAAATTAAAATAACTATTCATGTAGAATGCACCATTACACACGCGGACATGTAGCGAACCAAATTTCGGTTTGAACGTTAATCTGCCATAACCGATGAAACATCGTTCGTACATTGCCACTTGGTAGGGCTTAAATGGAGCATAATTGCCACCAGCCAGTTCAAACTCATAGGGGGTGTCTCAGTTGCCCGTGAAGGAATCTTGCCCGCTGTACTTCCCCTATTCTGGCCGTGTCCCCTACCAACTTTCCAATGTCTACGCACCTCCCACCGGTTACTGCAGTCTCCACCCCTCAGAACCCTTCTGACTCGTTCCTTTTTGTTCCGCCTCTGTTACAGGGTGTACAAAATTACTCAATATTATTCTATC
>PNEQ01048711.1:10045-46793 GCA_003012365.1 Medauroidea extradentata | reverse complement strand
CCCCGTGTATTTAATGAGTAGATATTGTAGCTAAAATTTATCGGAGCAGTTTAATGTAGTTGTAAACATTGCACGACCCTATGTAAATAAAAGCACGTGGCATTATTTGTGTTTACATCGGCGGAAAGATATAAACTGGCAGGAAATAGAAATTAATCAGGGCTTTTTTGAGTGTTCACTTTATTCCGAATCACCTATAGAACTGTGACAGTGTAAACGAACACTAGGTTCCTTTGCAACACAATTCAATTTATCATTTAACAAAACCCGTCCTATTTTTCATCGTAATGTTTGTACACTTGCTCGCGCAATGCACAGTTTCAGTAAGGTTAAATCTACTACAGATTAGAAATATCTATGTTAAACATTTTTTCCCAGGGAAAATTTCAGCCACTTGAGCGCTGGTATCGGTGATGGGTGTACACTGACCAATCACAGAGCTTTCCTGAATTATAACTTAACTTAAAACACGAAATTGGTTTATTTTCACTGTAAAATTAAATTAAATGACTTCTATAATATCCAAGCCTGTTTAAATATAATTTTAATTCGGGTTCGTTTTTTATCTGGTCCCTTAACGATCGCAGCGGAACTAGAGGCATAAATTTTCCCTGTTGCAAACTATCCCATAAGAAAACACATTTTCTTTCTAACCAGTAATAGAATAAACCTCACCCACAATCGTAGCACAGGTCTGGACACTCGCCTATCTACCAATGTATTTTACTTGACCCCCTTGTTGTTTGGCTGTAGTTCGTCAAGTTACCGAGAATGTTGTGCGTCTTTGGCGCTGCAATCAGGGCGGTCGGACTCAAACTCCACCCACTATTTTCTATTGTTAAATTTATAAAGTAAATAAAGATTGCTGGAGCCTTTCCTAAAATTTGTGAGCGAAGGAAGTATTTCATAAATTGATAAAAAAAATACGTTTTGATAAATTGTTTATCTTAGTGGAAAGGAAGTGGGCGGAGTTTGAGTCCGACCGCCCGGATTGCAGCACCAATGATTCACAATACTCTCGGTAACTTGGTGAACTGCAGCCAAACAACAAGGGAGTCAAGTAAAATACATTGGTAGATAGGCGAGTGTCCAGACCTGTTCTTCTACGACCGTGATCTCAGCCACCGCGCATTCTTAGTACGCAAGTCAGGTTGCCAATATCCTTTCAAAATAAATAAAATTTTTCTTCCCTACTAAACTCACGAAAATACACGATAGTTTCGTTCATTTTGTAACTACACGCACGTCTTGCGTGCGAAATAGTTTTCGGAAATTTGACAGTCATAGTTTATGGAATATAACACCCAACATTACAAATATATTTTTCTCCTTTATATACCGAAACTTATTAATTACCAAACAGTGATAACGTATACATAACACAGAAGTTTTGCTATAAAGTTATGGTATAAAATCTCAGTCGAAGAAGATTATGGGCAGAATTTAGTAAGTAAGTGAGTAGAGAATTGAGGATAGTGTGTTACTGGGCTTAAGAGTAGAAAATAAAGCTCTTTATTTCACAAAATTTATCAGACGTTGTTGAATTTCTTAAATCTCCTTTTTCTATGGACGTAACAAATATCGTTGTCGATGTACGATATTTGGTGTGTTATTCTACAGTTAAATAGTTTATAAAACGGCTTAGAAAAATACATAAATTTTCTACTACAACTTACAGATATGATTTTGTCACTTTTTTTATTTTTGTTGCATACTTGTGTTATATATAACATATATTTCGACTTTGTCAGTTGATGGCATTGAATTTACGACGGACCAAACCTTTGTATACGCGATGGACGGATTACGTATTAAGGCCGTGCTCTCTATTTTCTACTTTATTTTAGCGATATTAATTTGTTACGTCTAAACGAAAGCAGATATCAAGAAATCTTTCAGACAGTTTTGTTACAAATTAATAGTCTTCTCTCTATTGGTTGATTTTTTCAAGGCAGTAAATAGTATGGTATTATCTAATTATGTTACTAACGAAATTGTAGTTAACTAAATTTTTATTCAAACCGTATAATTTTTTGTTTTGTAAAAATTAGGTATCACGGCTTAAACGACTTTAAACAAAACTGTCAGATTTTTTATATCTGCCCTCGCTTAAGCTTAAAAAAAACAATTATCGCGAAAACAATATAAACTTAAGAGCATGGCCTTAATGCTGGAATCACAATGGTGCGACTGACGGGAAGCGAATGCCGCGACGCGAATAAAAATAGTTGTCAGCCAATCAGTGACGAGGTTTCTGTGACATCAACGCGTCTTCTCGATGCTGATTGGCTGACAAGTTTTTTTTCGCGCCGCGCACTTCACTATGCGTCTGTCGTGCTATTGCGATTCCGGCGTTGCTATGTAGGTAAATTGCTTGGTTGGCTAAAAAAACTTCAGTCGGATTACGGCTGCCTCGGATAATAACGGCTTTAGTGTAATTAACTTCTCTGTATAGTATTCTTACGGTCCTGATACTGAAAGTGTTGACATCGCAAATTTCGTTAGGGAGCGGTATATGTGTGGGTGATATCTAAGCCATAAACCGTCATGTTAAGCATATTAAGTTATGCCTACATCTCGATCACTGTGATACCGCAGTGTTGCTATAGTAACAACATATAACAAATTATTTTTCCATCGGAAATGCCGCAAAAAAAAACCTATTATACAGAGTGACCACGAAAACCCGATCCTTTGCTAGGTTATAAAGTAGAATTCAAGTGTCTGAAGTTCTTTAACCGTTATTCGTGTGTTTACATTCGACTATGCCAATATGATTCTCAACATTTGTTATTCGTCTGTAAACAATTAAACTGAGGCAAATATTTGTTATCCGTTCACGTAAGATGCAAGACAATACAAGCTAAAGAAACAGTTATTTTTTGTTGCACCGAATATTTTTGCAAGAATTTTATTTTCTCTTTAGCAATGTATTGCTGTGTAAATATTGTCCTTCCGGTATTAAATAAAAGTTTACTTAATTATTTTTATTTCATTCATTGACCAAATCAGTACCGGTACAGAATTTACTGCGGTATTAGCTAAATAAACACGAATCACTTTTTTTTTTTTTTTCAGTTGTACACATTCAACAAAAACCTATCCATAAATCGCTATAACTTTGACAGTGTATGAACAAATAGACGGTGTCATCAAATTCTTCGCGTATTTATCTTACATTGAATTTTACATTTCTTGCTTTGTTAATTCTGACAATACAACAGTACAAGCATTTCACCATACAATGTACTATATGTATATATGTATATAGTACATTGTATGGTGAAATGCTTGTGTATATATATATATATATATATATATATACACACACACGCCTGGGTTACCTTGAAGAAACCTGAACCCTGGCTTTGGCTAGTTTTTGAAAATTCTTTAAGGGCTTGTTCCTGAGTTTTTTTTTCCAGACTGGTGACAATAACTCAAATATTATTTAACCAAATTCTTAGAAGAAAAAAAAAAACGTGAGTCATTCTGCAGACACACAATGCACAATTAATGTGGATGTGTTTTTAAAAATAATGTACAATTCGTCAGTTAAAATATATTTTGCTTCATTTGTGCTTATTTTCACGACAAAAAGTGGTACTTTGGGTGATGAAATCTAAAAAACCGTTCAGTACATTTCTACAAAAAAAATCCGCTACAAATTATAAAATATAAGTGTCAAAACTGTGGAGCAAAATTTTTATATGTGTATTAGGTAGCAATATTTTTTTTTTTTTTTTTTTTTTTTTTTTTTTTTTTTTTTCGAAATCACTACAAAACTCGGTAACAAGGCCTTACTAAGGTGTACATCTTCTCAGTGAGCGGTGCTGATGCAGACTCATTTGTTTCCTCGGCGCAGTGAGACATCACAGTATCACAGCTCAAGGACACGTTCTTAGCAAGTACAGTACAGAATAACATACTCTGTTACACAACTTCAGAAGTGTTTGACAGTTCTCAGGGCAATTTACTTGTTGTGTAGTACACATTCGTTACATTATACAATGACATTTTTTGTTTTGTCGTGATCCTGTGATTTCCATTCCACGGTGTATACAGTAACTGCCATTTCTGAAACAATGACCCAGATAACTGCCACCATCTTCTGAAGCTATACAAGGGCGCGTACTGGACACGGAAGCCAGTTTTTGACACCAATCTTTGCGGCTGTTAGTTTTAAGACGTTTTCAAATGTGTTTGTTTTATAACTGTAAAATCGTAAAACATTGTAACTATATAAAAGTTTATGGATTATAATGCGAGTAATGAAGCTCTCTAGGGCACAAAGCTAGTTAAGGATGTTCAAGTGAGATAATCCCACAATTTTAGGTTTTTAAATGTAATAATATTAGTTTGATAGACGAGACTTTCGAGTACACTAACCTTTTGGAAACTGTTTTAGCTTTCATAGTTTGGTCATGCCGGTATTACCAGAGAACAAGGAGTGTATGACAGAACCATAATGTGCATGATACGCTGCCATGCAAATAGAGAAAACCAATTTACTTACTGATGTGCTGATGCCTGTAAAATTCGCGTTAATATTTGGTGCTGACTAGACTACACTTATCTATACATACTTGTCCACAATCTAGGATTTCATTACTCACGAACATATATGTGATGTAATATACGTATAAGTCATACGGGATAAAGGAGCACTAACAATTTAACCTTTGAAAAATATTACTAACCGTCACTGCATATAATTCGCCATTAGTTCTAGTTGCAATATAGTGCCGTGTATTTTTCTACTGAAATGCAACCATACTGAAACAAAATCAACCAAAATCGACATAATTGTATTTTATGTAAGTAACAACAGTTTAATCGAACTGAGTAGATTCGTACTGACTTCAAAGTTTATCTTAGACGCGCAAACATCAGGCGACGTGTTCAGAGAGGTTAGATATATTATAACTATGCTACGACACAAGCACAATGTGAGGAATCAAGATGTAATTCAATTTCTTTGATTTATTTCAGTAACAATTGTTATTTCTGCTGCAACCTTAGAGTGGACAGAGTATAGTTCCCATTGTTAGCCGTTACGCGCGGAACGATACTAATCAGCTGAGAATAGAACTTTATCGGAGTTTTTTTGAGTGCTGAATTTATTCTGAACCGCCTGTATTTTATTGCTTTACGCGTGACTGACAATTCTACCGGGAAAGTTTTAATTATTGGCTCAAAGTGTCCCCTCTTATAATCCACGACACTATAGGCCAGTGAATGACGTCGAGAAAGTAATCAACAACTTGCAAGTTAGAAAATAACGCGACATTTCCATGTCTCTACATATGATGTGACAATTCGCAGTGAAATAACATGTGAAGCGTTATGTAAAAAAAACATAAAGTAGTTTGTATAAAAACTTCCCAGTGAACTATTTTTTAAATTAAAAAAAAATTGCAGAATTCGCGATTTCTTTCTAGTACTTTTGTGATTTTTTAAATTCAAAGTATTTAACCACGAATGTTTTGTAAATGTTTAGTTACGTAGATCATGAAAACATTTACTTTGATCAACCGTCATTACAAAACTATGGGAGCTGAAATTGTTTTGTAACCGAAATCTGTACTTACAAGTGTCGCCTACAAAACTAACACTATTTAATAAAAATATAAAACTGTGATTTTATTCCACTCACCAGTAAGGAATTCTGCGGCTCATTACTCCCACAACATTACACTTAGGACAACCCTGTATATAGATGTGGTACTTTATTTCAAATGTATGTGGTGTAATGACACAACGAACGTTTAAAGTCTTCACAAATAATCTTCATGAAAGTTGTTTCTTTCAGATGCGGAAATGTTGCATGTTCTTGTGCTCCTGGCCTTCTGGATCTCAGCTGCCGGACATGAAGAACTGACACATTCAAGAACATCTGCACAAACTATCACTCAAGACTCTGATATGGTCGCTTTGCAAACTGCAAACTACGTTTCAAAAACACTATCCATCCAGGGTTTAACAGCCAACTTTTCATTTGACAGCTACAGTACTCTTGTTTACTTGACGATAATGAATAGCAGTTTAAAAACTTTACAGAATGACGTTTTTAAAGCGCTGGAAAATTTGAAGAATCTCACTATGACACAAAACGTGATCATACACCTACAAGGCGACATATTCAAGTCAACAACCAGACTTAGCACATTGTTGTTAAATAACAATAACATCAGCACAATAGCACCTAATATTTTTGTGTCCTTAGCTACTCTCAAGAATTTAGATTTATCTCGCAACAACATTAACGTAATTCCTCCGAAACTATTTGAGAACTTAACGTCACTGGAGAAGCTTAACATAGGGTATAACAATATAAAATCTCTACATACTGAAACATTTGTATCTCTGGTAAATCTTCAAGAATTAAATATGGAACACAATGTAATTCTGCAGCTACAGTCGGACATATTTCTGTACACAATAAAACTTAAATATCTTTACATAAATCACAATCTCTTAAAGACATTATGTGGGGATTTGTTCGCTAAGTGCAGTGACCTAAGAACGGTTAATGCTTCTCACAACAGAGTGACATTTCTTCACCATGCAACTTTCTCTACCACAAAACTACTGCAAAGTGTAGACTTGAGTAAAAACATGATAATATCGATTGCCAAAGAAACATTTGATAACACGAGAAAATTAGAAAGTCTGTATTTAACATCTAATCTTGTTAGTTCTTTGTACTTGGATGTGTTCTTTAATATTGAAGAATTTATCACCTTAGATATAAGTTTCAATAATCTGACCAAACTTTATGGACCTGAACCATACAACAGAATTTGTGGGCCGCAGGTATTACTTCAGGGAAATAACATTCAGAACGTCTCATCACGAATAATTTACGGGCGATACATGGACATAAGCCAAAATAATTTAAATCATGTGTACTTGATGAAAAGTAGTTTGAAAAGTTGCTTAACATTTTTAAACATGAGCTCAAACTCAGGGTTTAATGCACCAGCTGCATTATTTAGTAATATGATTTATTTAGAACATGCTTACCTCGACAATATTGAAGTCAGCTACAGGGATCTGGTACTGTTAGACACGATACTCAGCTTGCCTAGGTTGAAAGTACTTAGCCTCGTCAACAACAGTATTTGTGAAGGTCTTTACGAAAGAGACGTGATGTACACGATATTTAACAAGAAGGATAGGGTTCAAATAACATGTTTTAGAGATGCAGATACACAGATAGACACTCTGGTCGATGTTGGTACAGCAGATGACTCGCATGAACCTTCAGGAGCAGAGTTATTCTATCAAGGTCACCATGATCTAGACAGCGACAATATACATGAAGAGTGTATGTTCGAGTCAGCGGAAGATGACAGGTCATCATTGTCTCTGCTGCAGGAAGTATGTCCCCCAGAGTGTGAATGTCGTACTGACTGGAAATCCAGGCTGCCAGTCCTGTACAACTGCAGGACTGTAGTGGACTGTGCCTACACATACATGGCTGGCATGCCCTTCATCAACTACTCTGTCACCTGCATGGACTTCATGAACGCCGGTTTGTACAACATTGGCAGCGAACACTTCTCTCGACATGAAGAGCTGGAGCTCCTCGAGCTGACCGATAACCAATTGTCTTACCTTCATGGTGACACTTTCCATTCTCTTTGCAACCTGAAATATTTATGTCTCGATCACAACAACTTAGAACAACTTCCTAAATATCTGTTTTCTCATAACACTAAGCTCGAATATTTGGATCTGAGTTTCAACCTAATAAAATCACTAGAAAATGACACTTTTAGTTCATTGAAAAATCTTAAAGTTCTTAACTTAGATAATAATCATCTGTATGTTTTACCATTAAATATATTCGCAAATAATTGTAATTTGGAGAGAGTTCGTCTAGATGAAAACTATCTGCAAGAAGTCGATGGGAGTTTGATTCCCTGCATGACCAAATTGAAATTTATTACATTAGAGTTGAACTCACTGAATGACCTGCCAGTCGATCTCTTCCAAAACACTCCTTCACTAAATGTTATCCATCTTTCACGTATGGAGCTAACTTCGCTTCCCCCAGGTCTTCTTAGAAACCTTCAGTCTCTTCAAAACTCTTACTTCGCACATAACAAATTCACAGATATCTCTCCTGGCGTGTTCAATAATCTCAGTAGTCTGCGTGTAATTGACCTAAGCTACAATCACATCACCAGCATTCAGTCAGGAATATTCGTTAATTTGCCCAAACTTGCAATAGTCTATATAACAGACAACTGGCTAACCAAACTCGGGGATAATGTCTTCTCTGAAGTGCCGCTACTTAAAAACTTGAACTTAAAGAACAACAATATTACTGAAATTCATCAGAACTTTTACATTAGTTTGGTTGGACTTAAGATCGTCAATATGGATAACAACAGCCTCGAGAATTTCGATCAGTTTAGATTTGCCAATCTGCCAAACTTATGGCAGGTTCGGATCAAGTACAATCACTTAAAGAATTTACGAAATGTATTTTATGATGCTTCAAACACTAGTGAGTTATACCTTTCTCACAATTCTATTGAAACTATAGACAGCAACACTTTCTTTAACAACAAAGAACTAATAGTGTTAGAATTGAGTAACAACAGAATAACATTCATCCACGAAGATGCATTACTGTCCATGCAGCAACTAATAGTTCTGACTCTGCACAACAATTCTCTACAAGCTCTGAACTCTCGCGTGTTCAGATCATGTTCATCTCTCACAACTCTCTCTCTTTATGACAATCTACTTACTCACTTGCCGAATGACGTGTTTCAACATCTCTACAACTTAAATTGGCTCTTCCTTCACAAAAACAAGTTAACAACACTGAACACAGAATTGTTCTCGTCACTGCACAGCTTGGAAGGATTAACGTTATCCCACAACCCTCTGAAACATTTGCCCAACAATGTTTTTGGATCTTTGCATACAGTTAATCTTCTCTCTCTCACCAACACATCCTTGAGCATTCTCGACAATAACGTCTTTTCTGGATTGGATTCTCTGAGTGTTCTTATGCTACGTAACAACCCCATCATCACATTACACACTGCTCACTTTACTCCTCTGAAATCTCTACAGCTCCTCGACATCAGCGACGATGATGCGGAACACACTTCCAGAGTGTCTTATCAGACTTCACGTGATGTTGAAGGTAGGAGATATCTGGACTGGAGGAACATCACCTTGATCAACCAATGGTTCAGTATGCCCTCCTTGAAGATTCTGATAGTCACAGGGCAGCCTGTGTGCCAGTTTCCTTCGTGGCAGTACATGATGAATACCTTGTTCATACACGTGTCTATCAAGGACGTCCGCTGTTTCACTCAGAAGAAAGACCTGTATTCGCTTTGGGATATAAGTTACTCTTATCAGTTGGCTGCACTTCGCAACAACATTGGCCTTCTGGAAGAATATGAAATTTTTATTGAAAACATTTAGAGCCGAGGACAAGCTCTTAATGTGTTTAAATGTCTGTGATCATGAAACTCGCTTAAATGTGTTAAACTGTAAATTTTTTATGTAATTTTTTCTACAAGTATATTTGATTACCTATATTGTAATTTTTGTTTTCGCTCATGACTTTGTATATTAATTCTTATTTAAATATCGCATTTACATTTTTTTCTCCTGGCTCTTTTATACTGTGTAAATTTTAGGACTGTTTCAAAATAAATTATATTTCAGTACAGTTACAAGTTTGCGTACATTGTAAGGTTATCATGAATTGAAATAAATGCATATTTCAGAACAACTAACAGACTATTTCATAAACCAAATGTTAACACTCCAAGAAGCTTGTACAACCTAACAATCAATAACATGAAAGTATTTAACAAACATGTAAGGAAAATATAACTTTCTGGTATGTTAAAAAATAATTTAGAAACATTTCATAAAAAGTGATGCAGACACACAGAAAAAAAGCTGTAGTATAAAAATTCAATAAAAATGGAGTCTACATTACAAAAATATACACAATTTAGGTAATCATGCCGTGCCACACAGTAAGGCGAGTAAAGTAGTATATTATCTGGTTACCGAAACCAAAACAATTAAGCATTTTTAAAATTTATTTTTTGTAAAGCATTCAAAATCACTCCACTAGTATTGGTGTTGTAAGAGATACATTATTACAGAGTAAAAGTACCTAAAATCATACATACAAACTATAAATAAAATGGCGATATCTCCTCCAAAGAGACTGTGATACAGCAGGAGAATGTGGGCGGAGATAAAAAGAGCACTGGGGTTTGTTTAATGTACCTAAGGTGCCGGTGATCCAAGCAGTTTAAGAGCTTCTGATATAGCTCAGTTTAAAACGCACACAAAATACTTGAAAAACAATATAAAATGTGCAACTAATATCTCTGATTGACTGAATGACTGACTGACATATCAAATTGCAGCCCAAACCGCTGAACCTAGTAATGCGAAAGTCTTTGCGGTTTTCTTCAGGTAGTTGTCGATCATTAAGAAGAGATTTTTCGAAATTCGTCCCCTACGGGGGTGAAAAGGTTTTTATAATATTCATCTGCATGGCTTGAACCCGACGGTTATCGTCGATCATAAAAAATCATATTTGCCAATTTAATGGTTTTTCGAAATTCAGCTTTTGGGGGTGGAAAAAACCTGAAACGTTTTTTCGATTAATTGTCTCTCTCTGCCCCCCCCCCTTCTCGCTCTCTCTCTCTCTCTCTCTCTCTCTATATATATATATATATATATATATATATATATATATATATATATATAGAACCCTTCGAGATACAGAGTTGATTTTTACTTCAAAATGATGCTGATGTGAACATCCAAAAAGCAGTCTTTAAATTTTTCGAAATTTGCTTAAGATTAATGCTTACTTAAATACGTGAAAAGTAGTTTATTGATGTCCTTAATTTGATACTTAAGCGGGCTAAAAATTATGAAACTTGATTAAAGTTAATCGTCTATACATATTTTTTAATCAATGGGCTATCGTCAAAGTTGCTACTAATATTTGACGCAATAGCATTTAATTGTGCGTGTGTGTGTGTGTATATATATATATATATATATATATTCGTATATATTCCCGCGAAATTCTGACCCTGAGGGGGTGAAAGGACATGGTATGTGTTTTATATAAAGCCACAAGTGCTATAGAACCCGTCGAGATATAGAGTTGCTTTATGTTTTACAACGATGAATACGTAAATGCTTGTAAACATATTTCAGAACTTTTCGGAATCCGTACTCTCTGAGTTGTGAAGCAATGAAAAATGTTTTTAAATGAATCGTCGATTACACTTTGACTTTTTGGATTGTCGTGATTTTCACCTGGATTGGATACTTATACAAATTTTTAACACGTGACATTTTGCAAAGTTCGATCACTAAAAAGGTGAAAAAGCGCAAATTTGTTTTCATTCACCCCATGATAGTTACCGAACCAGTTGAGATACGGTAATTTTTTTTTTTTTTGCTTCAGAATTATGCTTACGTAAATAAGAAAAATTATTAGCTCAGTTTTTGTTATGAGAAAATAACTCTCAATTACCCGTTTTGCGACTGATTTGGAAAGGGAGGGGGACATAATCTGATGTAGTCTTTGTAAATCTCTCAAAGCAGACAGTCCAAAAAAGGAAGTACAGCATTAGAGAAGTAAATAATAGGGAAGTTAATATTCTGTTTCTTTGATGTTACATACGGTTGTACAACCTCTATGTGCCATGTGACTGAATATTTTATTTATTTTTAATTAATTTGAGCCGATACGTAGTGAAGGTACTGTCATCAATAATTGCGCTAGATGTAAACGTGCCGTCATATCACGTATACTACTTATATTATACAAATACTCTCTCATATACAATATATATATTTTGCTATTACTATAAATAAGGCCCGGGACAGTTGTTATGATTGGCAGGAATAGACTTAGGACAGTTTTTCACGTGAACAGTTATAGCTACGTAGCCAGCTGCAGAGTAAGCTCAACCTGCAGCTTGGTTATCCCAACGCTTGATGGCCGAGCTGATAATCTGGCGTACAAAGAGGTCCTTCAATAGAAGTAAATACTCGCTGTTACGAGTAATACACGCTGGCAATGCCGCAGGCGGACTGCTAGCTTATTGCAAAATAATAATTGTACATCTTCTAAGCGTTTATACAGGTTGTCACAAAAAGGTACGGCCAAACTTTCAGGAAACATTCCACACACACAAAGAAAGAAAATATGTGATATGGACATATGTCCGGATACGCATAATGTCCATGGTAGAGCCCCTTCCATTACCTCACGTTACATGTCATCGTAAAAATAAACATTTCGTACAGACACTGATCCAATTACCCAATAGAATGTTTCGTTGTAATGTATTTACGTTACTTCCTAGGATCACCGCCAGGTGGGCGACGTGACGGCAGGCAATCGTGACTGCATTGCGTCTCTGCAACTCACATGAAATGATAGCCTGGGAGCTCACAGTGGCCCACCTGGCGGTGAACCTAAGAAGTAAAGTAAAGAACCAATCCACTGGGTATTTGGACATTTTCTGTGCGAAGTGTTATTTATGATGACATTTAACGAGATGTAAGGAATTGAGCTCTACCATGGTAACTAAGCGTTTCCGGACATATGTCCATAGCGCATATTTTCTTTTCTTTGTGTGTGTGTAATTTTCCTGAAAGTTTGGCCGTAACATCCTGTACACGGTACACCGGTCATCCAACAGCAATGAAGAAATGATCTTTGAAAGAACTGTGCAATGTGATTGCATGACTGGATTTCTTTACTTGGACATACTCCATTGCGAAATAAATGACTGTCAAAAGAAAACTAAAAATAAGACAAGAAAATAAATAAGCAGAGTATGCTTTGATCCTGATGACTAAAGCATACTCTGCTTATTTATGTTTTCTTGTCTTATTTTTAGTTTTCTTTTGACAGTCATTTATTTCGCAATGGAGTATGTCCAAGTAAAGAAATCCAGTCAGCAATGAAGAAATTTAGAAAATAAAAAAAGTGGGGCGAGGCAAAACGGGGTAGAGGGACCGAGTACTGTAGAGAGGCTGAATGGACACTCGAAAAACGTAGTAAAAAACTATAACAGTTTGGTGAGTTGTGCGCGCGTCTGCAATGATTTTAGCTGAAAAAAAAAAAAAAACTAACTTTTGGGTGGCGGGTCAAAATGGGACATAGAGACAGAACGGGGAGCCCAAAAATTTTTATTTTAAATTAATGAAAAAAGATTGTTTTTTACCAAAACAAAGTATAGTTCGGGGAAGGTGGGAGGCAAAACGGAGTACAGCGGTGGAACAGGATACCTCAAAAAATTTGTAGAACAATTTTCCTTTTTAAAATGCTTCTAAAACGGACATTAATGACGCTTAACAGCATTTTGCCCCTTAGCACTTTTCAAAACATTTTTGTTTCAAAAATACTATCGCATTAAATCGAAAACCCCGCAAGCGAAGTTGCGGGAATAGCTAGTTATTTATACATGAGAAGTTGCAACGATAATTCAATAAATTGCTTAAATTAATACCGAACAACAGGTACAAAAATAAAAAGTGCACCAATTTACGAAAATATGCAAATAAGAACACGGATTTTGCAAAATACAAGTACAGAAGACAACAGCAGAAAGCCACACATATATATATATATAAATAAATAAATAAATATATAATATATATATATATATATATATATATATATATATATATATATATATATATATATATATATATACAGTAGGTTCATTAATAAGTCAATAATCTGAAAGACAGAAATGAGATGCTTGATACCTATACAAAATTTAATTAACAATTTAATTAACATATTAATTAATGCAAATATTTCTAAAGTACGCACTCTGAGTTAAGCAAGACCAGAGGAATTAGTAAGAGATGAAGTTATAAAATAAGCCGAAACGAACTAAATACTTTTTCCAGAAAACATACTACGATAATAAAGATAATAATAACATTAATAATAAAGGAAAAATAAAACATTTGATATAATACCGCATGCCTCAAGGTATGTAATCAGCTGCTGTCGGCAAGCTAAATACAGGTTGTCGCAGAAGAATAAGGACTCAAGATGTGGCGTGTTTGACATTTATGGCGTATCATGAGTTTATTCTTCTGCTTGCAGTGTATTCAGTATTAGACTTGTTGACCACACTGATGATCACGTACTAACAATGCTTCTTGAGAAGTTTCTTCGTTATCTGCTGAAGATGATTTCCTGTCATCCAGTGCGATAGCTATCATCAGTAACTGAATATGAAAGCCCCTTATAACTGTAGGAATAGGAGAACAAGGAGGATGAAGAACATAAGAAAAGGAGAATGAAGAGTGGGAGGATTAGGAGGATAAAGAGCGGGAGAATTAGGAGGATGAAGAGTGGGAGGACAATGAGGAAAACGGGCAGGAGGACAAGGAGGAGGAAGAGCAGGAGAATTAGAAGGACGAAGAGCAGGAGGATAAGGAGGAGGAGGTAGAACAAGAGGACAAGAAGGACGAAGAGTCGGAGGACAAAAAAGGAGGTAGAACAGGAAGACAAGGAAGATAAAGAGCATGGTGACTAGGTAGGAAGAACAGGTGGACGAGAAGATGAAGAGCAGGTGGACAAAGAGGTGAAAGAGCAGGATTATATGTGTTCAGTTTTTATCAAAGCTTGCAATCACAGAGTGTAAATTGGAATTCAATGTAAGTATCAATTAACTCTTAATGGATTAATTTTAAAGACAAATCATACAGACAAAAAGTCGTCTATTTAAAACAATTCTGGAAAATATTGTCATATGAGACAATATAAACGTTATTTGTTACAAATCTGTGAATTATTCCTGCAATGAGTTGGTGTTCATTATTTGCTTTCATTTTTACTGTGGGATTTATACAAGCAATAATTATTTGTATCGCAATATTTCCTTAAAAGGCACGCAGTGTTATTGTAAATGTTATTATCTGTGAGGCCGTAAGAAGTCACCAAATAAATATATTTGTCGGACGTATGACATAAGTTAAAACGAAATCTTCTACCTGCCGGTCTTACGAATCAGGATAGTTGCCATATACAGCAGTATGAAATTGGAGTTTTAAGATAATTTGGAGTGGAGTGTACAGACGAGCAATCAGCGATAAAACTTCACGTCGGATATTTGTGCATGGATGATAGAGTGAGTCCTCACTCGAGGCGTCGAACACACGAAATACATTAACCTAGGTGGACACCAATAATCCGCTCAGTATTAAAACATTGTATATATATTTGTTCAAAGCAGTGTTATTTTCATAAGCGTTACTAGTGACTGCATTATTCTCATATGAACATTTTTTGTATGCGTAGTATTCCCAAAACTGCATGTCAGAATCAAAATTGGCATATACTGACAGCATAAACCCAACGAAAACCAATGCCATGGGCTGCATACTAAAAGTTATAAAAAACAGAAAACAATAACACTTACAAAAATTTGTAGAATATAAATAGGGAAATTTTACTTTGCCCCCATCAAGAGCTTTTTTGCTATGATTACAAATAAGGCCCAGGGAGAGTCGCTAAAAGTGATAGGGTTCTATATTTGAGGAAGGACTGCTTCTCTCATAGACATATATGCCTGCGGCCTGAGTACGAACATTTCACATAGCAAATTTAGTTTCGTTGAGACGCTATTTTCTCTGTGTTCACTGCATTCGTGTAAACTCAAATTTAGCACCTGATGACTGAACCACTAAACTAAACTGACATAAAAATGTTCTTCAATTAAAGTTAACATTAGCTACTACGAGTACTAGACCTACATGCGAGGAGATCGCTATATTTATGTAACGTAAATGTAATAAAATTTAAAAACGTCGTGTGGCCGTCGCATTAAGTAACATATTTTGGCTGGTTTATACAGTATGTGGACTTTAATTTGATTCCCGCCATCATAAAACCCTGAATTACTTGCAAGTGTTTATTCATTTATTCAATTACTTCACTAAAAAATCCCATTTAACAGCGTATATATAAACCTGGTGATGGAAAAAACTTGATCAAGAGCCTGATCAAACGTACCTAACTGCAGTTGGTTATTTATTATAGATAAATTAATTTATAATTATGTAATGCACTCAAATATCCCGCCAAGGTTTGAAGGGCCCGCCATAGACCATGTAGTTCTTATGTTATGGACTAGAATGCGCGCTCGTTAAATATCGTGTGCCCAGCGAGGACACAAGAATTATCATCTCTATGCTGATTGTCGTACCGTGTGCGTGTTTTGTTTATTGTTTTGATTCGTGAACTTGAAGTTGAGGTGGGTAATCTGCATGAATTTAATCAACCAAACCAAAGAATTATCGTGTTCGCTTCGGGGAAATGTGTGTATTCAAACAGTTTAAATTGTAATCTTTAACGTTTTGAAATTTATCTTTCGAAATGTTGTGACTTAGTTTGAGGTTAGTTAATAGTTATAACGTATGGCAGAAGAGAATTCTTCTCAGCATTGGCTAAATAAGCAGCTTCAGAAACGTATTTTACATTTAAAGAACTCTAAAGGGCCAGAATTATAAGAATATGTTACGTTTTCGCTAAGTGCGTAAAATAACCCAAGTCGTTTTTAATGCAAGTTAGTGAATTTTTAATTTTTATTTCAAACTGAAGTATTATTGAACTAGCTAACTTCCGCAGCTTGATCGCATGTAATTCATACTTGTAGCATATCAAGTAATGTCGGGCAGTATTATTTAGTTAGACTAAATAATAATAATAATAATAATAAAAACACTTTTTGATGTGCCAGTAGTGCAGTGAAAAAAAAAGCTAATGTTTCAATTGTACGACCAGATTCAGCATAGTGGGACTCTTGCGTGGAATTCGAGGTGCAGGAGCTGGAGAATGTGCAAATACGGGCAGCAAGGTGGGTGAAGGATAAATAGAGAAGGCAAAGGTAGGCTGGTGAGGACAAAGGGAACTTTCAGCCATCTATGATTCTGAGGGAACTGGAGTGGATCTCATTGAAGGAAATGAGAAGAATGGAAAGGCTGGTCAGGATGTACAGGACCGTGGTGAATGGAGAGGGAGGCTTGGGTATATTACACTGCCTGTTTACTACGGCAGAATATAGAGGAAGAGGGAATAACAGCGAGAAGATCCAGGTGCTGAGAAGCAGAACAGAGCGGGGTAGGCAGTCAGTGATTAGGAGGTTGGCGAGGGAATGGAATTTAATTTTGGTGGAGTTGGTGACATTGTGGGAGGTTGGAAGGTTTAGGAGAGGATTGGTAGGTGATTGAGGAGGGTGTTACACCTTGCCACCGGACTGTTGCCCAGTTGCAAGTGAATTAATTATTTATTGTTGGTGACCACGTGTGAGGACATGAAAAACAGAAGCTTATCAGCCACCAGCAATATCAGTTCTGCCAGTGCCTCAAAACTCAGTAGTAGGTAGCATTGCTGCTAACTTTACAAATTGGATTTCCATACGATCTTCATGAAATTGCTTTGTTTTGGATCCATTCCCTTATGCATGCTACCATTTTATAATTTTCTTCAAATAACACAAATTTAAGTTTTTATATAAAAATACTGTTAAAAAGGTATAACAAGTGTACCGTACTAAAAATATTAGCAAATATAGTTTATACACTAAAAATATTAGCTTTACAAATATTGTTCATGCACAAACAGTTAACATTTCCAGTTTATTTCAAAGTAAGTACGTAAAACAATTTGAATATCTATAAATAAAACTCGGTTATGTCCGATAGGCTTTCATGTATCTATATATATGTATAAAAATGTTATGTTGGTTTGTGTACGCTTCAAAAACTAAAAAAGTTATGTACCGATCGAGCTAAAATTTTAGCATGATATATAATCCACATCAAGGATTGCTTTTATCTAATTTGCGACCGCGAAAAAAAGAAAAAACGAGGAAAACACTCGCTGACAACTCAGGTATTGTATAAAGTTTGGGGTGTGGGAGGGGTGGAATTACGGGTTCGTATCCCGTGCAAGACTTTGCAATGGGAATTACGCGTATTGCGCGCGCTCTTTACACTGTTATTGAGTACGCTAGCTGTTAAATGCCAGGCAGCTGTTTTGCCGTGGAAGCTGCAGCCGGGCAGCTGTTTTATAGAGAAATAAAGATGAATTAAAAAAAGAAGTTCTGCAATTAAAGTACGCTTAGCACAGTGGACTGGACAAATCTGTTTGTATTTGATGTTTTAAAGATAAACAGTGAATATAGTTATCACCATCAATTAACACGTAACTAAAAGTCAGTTACTCTTTTCTATAGTACACGCGGGCGAAGCTGCAACGGGACAGCTATATAAAATGTATTCCAACATTACAAACAGTACATTCGTGACTTATATACACTCATAACTGCCTAGGTACCACTGGTGCTACAGTATTGGCAATGTCTGGTATTGTTCTCTAGTTTGCAATAATTATGATGAAATATTGGATTCAAATAACCAGCAAAACATCACAGCAAGAAATAAGACAATGCTCTATCATTATGCCAGTGATCATATCATTTGTCCGTTCGACAGACTTCTCAGATTCTCAAAGAATTTTTTAATAATTTAACGTACTTGAATGCATGAGAAGGTTAACATGGATATTTGTGAAATATTTTTAAGAAAATTACAGATAATGCAGGAAAGTTAGTGCCAAATCTGTTGTTTATATGTTTGTGAAAAATAATTCCACACCTGCTAGTATTGAGGGGTCATTATTTCAAAATACGATTTAAAATGGGAAAATGTATTCTCATCAGAAAGGAATTTTGATTATGTTGGTATACAGAAATGAAGTTCTATTTGCATCCCATAGGCTACGAAGACCAAGTTTGTACAAATACTGAAATTTCTGGACACATGGCAACAGTGGGTGCATAAAATCAAGTCATTTCTACCAGAATGGATCAACTTAATAAAGTGTCGAGTAGAAGTAAATTGAGTTATTGGATTTGATAAGTGTTTTAAAGGGCTAGAGACAAAACTTAATGCTGCAATCACTTAGAGTTGTATAGAATACAGCAAATTAGAAAAGGCAAACCTTGATAACCATCGCTGCTGGAGTAGAATACACATAATTTCAATTTCACAAATGTTTCAGTTTAGTCGTATCACTCTAGCAGAATGTATTTAATTTTCACAAATTGTGTAAGAACTGTCGTCTTAATCTAGCTTTGCATTTTTTTTTCTACAGGAAACCAGTAAGTTTAGTTTTCAGTACAGTTGCAGGCCAACATAAAAATGTGCAGCATTCCAACATGAGGAACCCTTGCACAACCTTATGATTACTATGGTAATCTATAAAAATAACTAGATAACTAGCTGCCCTGACAAACGTTGTTTTGTCACATAAATAACTTATTGTAAGTGTGTAAGGATGTGGTATATAAGTGGAAGAGGTCTAATAATAAAGAAATAAATAAATAATAATAATAGAGCAGCGACGCCTGTTGGGGATAGACTGGTATCAGCTCGTGGGGATAGCTGATCAATTATCACTTACACAGTTATCAACCGGGTTCTAAAATTATAAATTAAAAATATTTACTAAACAATAGCACTTAGGGGTATAAAAATAGATAAAAACCTATTCGCAGACCTACCGAATGTATATACAAAATTTCATTGAAATCGGTTAAGCCGTTTCTGAGGAGTATGGAAACAAACACTGTGACACGAGAATTTTATATACATTGTATATATCTAACATTCACGATTGGGCTGTTACCCAGTGGTGAGTGCTCGCCAAATTCAAACCTTTCCTGGGGCTGTGGTGGCCCGGTGGTAAGACCATTCACCTTCCTCCAAGACAATCCACGTTCAGTTCCTGGTGGGGTCGGTCCTTGAATTTTCACATGTGAGAATCATGCCAGACAATGTTGTTGGTTGGTGGGTTTTCTCAGGCTCTTTCGTTCCGACGCTGCCACATACTCACCTGTCTCTCCTCACCAGTGCTGAAGATCTCGATGTTAAAACACTGACCAAAAATGTCACTCACAGAAACCCTTCCTGAACGTTCCAACTCCCTCACATTCACCAACTCTTCCAGTTTTACATTCCATTCCCTCACAGTCCTAACAAGCATAGACTGTCTACCTTGCTCTGTTCTCCTCGCCCTCTGAATCCTCTCACCACTGTTGTTTCCTCTTCCCTTGTAAGTAACCCTCTCTTATTCCCAAGTGGTCTCAACACTACACCACCTTGGCCTCCAGTTAGATATAAATCTTATTAAAACAAATTTCTGTGTATCATACATGAAAGAGCCATGAAAGCGTCAAAGACTGGAACATATGCTATATGTTTGTGTTAGCAGGTGGAGGCGGTAGAAGACGGCCCAGCATGAGCGTAATAGAACCTATCATCACACTCACCGTCAAGGAAGAGATAAAGGTACAGTAATCAGCTGCTCATTGCTTGCATCTCAACAAAGGGGCCTACAAGCTAGTTACAAAAATTGACAATTTTTCACAGCAATATGGGTAGTTTAAAAACATTGTTTAGAACATATACTCAACTGTTTTAAATTTAGTGTCATTTGTCTTTCAGAACATTGGCTAACACATTATGAATTTGACTTCCGCCACTTCCAAGGTTATAACTTAGCGTCAAGCTTTAGCAGAAGCATTGGCAGAGGTGGGAGTGTGTGTATTTATATGCATAAGGCTGTAAAAAGCAAAAATAGTGGTACCTATATCAGAGTTTTGCATGACAAAATACTTGAGTGTTGCTGTGTATCCTTAAATTTCCTACATACAACTATTTTTACTGTATATAAACCTCCAAGCTTTATTCACTTCGATTTGTTTTTAACAAATTTTGAATCAATTCTAAAGAATGTCCAGAAGGTTCAGAAATATATGGTGGTGTGTGGTGATTTTACATTGACTTTCATATTGATAATAATGTGATGTTTTTATTGGTATTATTATTTAGTAGTATGTATTTGGTTATAAAAGGTGTAAGAATTGGGTAGCCTATGTAGCAGCGTGGAATGTCTAGGAAACCTTGAGTAGTATTCACAAATTGTACTCATGTGTTGCATACCAACACACTCTTACCACTCCTTGTAAAGAATCTAGTGATGCACATGTCTGGAACTCTGGGTACATGTGCAGAGCACTTATGCCAGCAAGAACCTTGGAATAAAAGTGACTTAAAAAACCAAAACCAATCTAAACAACCAGAAATAATTCATTCAGTTGCTAAAATTTGATATTGTTATAGGCCTATTTAAGATTCTGGAATCATGATACTGAAAAGTAATTTATTTAGCTGACAAAATATAAGTAGAGTAAGGTAGTTATGAGCCTTAATTTCGTATTACCACATCTGACAAATCATAGCTTGAAAAATACTTCACGAAAATGAAAAAATGTGTTGCAAAATATTTGAATTAGATCAAGACAAATTGTAATCAATAATTGCTGGCAAATAACGTAATTAATTAAGCAAATAAATTTACGTTACTATGATAGTCCGTCTGGTTACTCAGTGTTCTTACTTAGCTTCAAACGTACATTAACTCTTTGCTAGATAAATATTAAAATTGTTCGCGGCTATACTCTAACTCTCCCGAGTGGTAGACATTGAGCTTCTACGAAAACTCAAGACTGATGAGTATATTTTAATAACCATTCCGAAAGAAATCTAAAATCTTGATAATATCAAAATTTCAAATGTCCGAGAATAGATCAAATATCAGTTTAGCTGGTAGAAGATTGTTTGACACATCTGAAGTTGTATGAAAAGATCGGCGTCATACCAGTCCTCGCTTACGCCTGTAAGTGGTGAGGCATTATACTAGGATCAGCAATTTCTTTCTTGATCACTAATATAATTTAGTACAGGTCTCGAGGACTCTTCTATATATGCCCACGGCCATCCTAGCCTCGACTCAAGTTTTTGGCCTCCAAAAACTAACAAAAATTATTAGGATGACGCTAGCTTTAACGAAGCTAGCGACGCACGGAGAAAATAATGCCATTCCGGCATCGAAGCTGGCCAGAAACATTTCTAATCTCAGGCTCATCGTTCTAGGCTTAACACAGCCCCTCCAGCATACCTATTGAGGTTTACTGAGGTTCGAGAATGTGAAAACAGAATTGCGAAAGACTCAAAACATGAAAATAAAAACCAAATGAAATACATAATTCAAAATAAAATAAATTAAGAATAAAATAAGAATTTTGGATGCGAGTCCTAGCCTTAAATAAAAAAATATGAATAAATAAAGTAACAAAGTTAACTAGGTAGGAGCATTAATTAACTAACTTAGCTATTCTTAGAGAATATTTAAAGATACATTAAATATCATGAGAAGTACAAGTAATCTCAAAGATAATACGACCTGAAAAGAAAGTGTTAAACAAAATAATTTAGTACATAAGTATCATAATTAGCTTACTAAAACTAATCTTTCTACAGCCAAATGCTATAATAGTATAAACGATAAGTTTTTTATCTACTTAGGCAGTATGATTTGCACAGAGTCATTTTCTACAAGGATAGGCAAATCTAGTGACAAATGTATTGACAATATTATTACAAATCTTGCACCCAACGTATGGTTTGCGGAAACACTTGAAACTGCAATCTCTGACCACCTTGCTCAGAAAATTGTAATAAACACTGCTAGTATCAAACCTAGTTTGAAAAGAAATATCACTAAGTTGTTAAATAAATGGTTCAAAACTGGTACTGTAGGAAGTTTTAGTCAGGAGATTGCACTAGAATCTTGGGAAGAGGTTCATTGTTGCTCAGACCCAAACTCAGCTTATAATACATTCGTAAATACTTTCGTGCTGTACTTTAATCACTATTTTCCACAAAAATGGTCAAACATTAATAATAAAACTTCTCCTTGGCTATATGATGACCTTACGTCTGGTTTCGCTACACTGACAAATACAAGAAACTGCTAAGCCATAGCAAAAATTCATTGATGCTAGAGGAATTCAAAAGCTTCAAAAAGAAATTTAACGAATCTATATTAAATGCATAAATATCCTACTTTGACAAAAAATTAATGTCTGCCTCAAATAAAAACAAAACCATGTGGTGTATCATAAATAACTAAATCTATTGTTCTGACAAGAATGAAAAGATAATTTTATCTGTGGATAGGCTAATCGTACAGTCACTGATACCTCTCAAGTTGCTAATCTATTCAACGAACATTTTATACAAACTGGTTAGTAATAATAATACCGTAATAAGTTATTGCACTCGCAATTGGGCTAACGCCCAGTGGCGAGCAGGTTCCTCCCCATCACCACAGTTCCAATTCTCTATACTCTATCCATTCTAAGGTTGCAGCTAATTCATTCAAGTGAGTGACAGTAAAATTTTTGCACAGTATAGATTTCATTTGAAATATTGAAAAATACATGGTATCTGCGTTACAGTACAATCATACTGTGAGGAATCAAGATATACTATTTCAATTGCTTTAATTTATTTTGTTAGCAATTTTTTTTTCTGCTGAAACCTTGCTAAACTTTCCAACCCCAGTCACAGTCACCAACTCCTCCTGCAGCGCATTCCACACCCTCTAAACTTTCTCACTGTTGCCACCTTTACCCTTAAAAGTTCCCTTAGTTTGTAACTTCTTTAACAAATAGTATACAGCTAACACAAATGTTGGATATATCAATAAAACAAGTAATACACATGCCAACACACATGCTATATATCTTACATCAACAAACAAGATATTACCCAAATTATAAAGGAAATAAAAAACAAGAAATCTGTTGGTCTTGATGATGTCCCTATCTTTCTACTCAAGACATGTGCTGACATCAAGAAACTTCATGTTCATATATTTAATAAATGCCTCTAGTATGGTGTATTTCAAGACAGATTAATAATTGCTAAAATTATTCTCTTGCATAAAAAATGTGAAACTACTTGCATAAATAACTATAGAGCAATTGCTGTGTTGCCAAATTTTTCTAAGATCCTTGAAAAGATCACATTAAAACGCCTAGTATGATTCGTGAATAGGCGTGACATGGTCTCCATTAACCAGTATGGATTCATAAAAGGCAAGTCGATAGAGCAAGCCCTCTCATATTACTTAATAGTGTTTATTTACATCTTGACAATAGAGCTCCAGTAGCATGCATACTAGCGGATTTGTCAAAAGCATTTGACTGTGTTAATCATGACCTTCTACTGGTAAAATTGGATAGGTTTGGAATAAGAGGTGTTGCTAATAGTCTAATAAAATCTTATCTATCAAATCACTCTCAATTGACTTGTATAAATAGACTACCTCATGAAACAATATGCTCACATCTTCTAAATCTATACTTTGAAAAATTAAAATTGGTGTCCTTCAAGGTTCAATCCTTGGTCCCATCCTATACATACTCTTTATTAAATGTACCATCATTTATAGACTTAGGACAGGCTACTATGTTTGCAGAGATACATCTGTCATTGTAACTAGAGAAACTCAACAGCAACTCTTAGAAACCACCGCTCAAACCTTTAACGAAATGCAAACTTGGTTTACCACTAACAAACTCATCTCAAATATTAAAAAATCATCTATCCTTTATTTTTTACTAAAACTTGGGGCAATAACAAAAACTGAGGTTCCTGTGGGCAATAATAAACTTTAATCAGTAAAATTACTTGGTTTAAACCTGGACGACAATTTAACATGGAATAATCGTATAATGTTAATTTTCAGTAAACTGAGTTCACTCTGCTTTGCCGTAAGTACATACCATGAAAACTGTCTCCTCCCTTGAAGTTCTAATGGCCATGTACGTATTATGCTAGTGTGTATTCAAGACTTGATTATTGTGTTATTTTTTGGCGAAACTCTTAAAATTAGTCAAAAATATTCATACTTCAAAAAAGAATCATTAGAATTATATTCAGCCGAAGAAGACTGAATCATGCAGACCCATTTTTCAGAAACAAAAGCTGCTAACCTTTCCTGGTATTTACATATACTCTGTCATTATGTTTGCAGTTAAAATTATTCAGCATGGAAAAAATAGGAAGATACATCACCACTTCACTAGATCAATCAATAAAAACCACATTCCTTCACACTCAGCCAAGAAATGTGAAATGAATCCGTATTAGCCTACATGGGCTTAAAACTACTAAATGCCTTACCTACAACCATGTCCAATACACTAGATTCAAAATCTCACAACACATTTAAAAGTCACCTAAAAATTATATCATAACAACACTACCTTATTCATTAGCAGATATTTTTAAAGTATAGCTTATCAAACTGTACCTACATAACTATCCATTATTGTAAAACTTTATTGTAGAATTTTATTGTGAATGATATGTTACTTTAATTGTATTGTACTTGGTCTGTTATACTTGATTGTATTTAGGTTTGTTTTGTTCATGATAATTTGTTGTTTTAATTGTATTGTTCTTCTACCATTGACAAATCCTGTACAGTTTGTACTGTTATTATAGGATGGCAGTAAATGAAAGTTAGTTAATTACCCCAGATGTAGCCTCATGTATTACTGTTGCGTACTTGCAGCACATTGTGTATGCATATTAAATAAAAACTCTTTGTTTATGCACTTTATCACAGTTGCTGTTAAAAATTGAATTTAAAAATAATGTTTATGCACAATTACTGTGTGAACTGTGCATTCTGTTATTATCTGTTGCCGAAATTAACATTCCACTTCTAAGAAATGTTCAAGATTAAGTTCACATTAATCAATTTAAAGTTCAGTAACTTGTATGAAATGTTCTGTATAACAATATAGTAGCCTAATAATTCACATACAACAGGGCTACCACCTGGTGGCTATATTGTCCATTCCAAGGTTGCAGCAGAAGTCACAGGTGAGCTCTCGACCATTGGTTGGCTGGTTAGTTAACAGTGTCGTTGCGACAGGAAATAGGTCCTACGCTAAATTTCTGTGTTTTAGTTCGGGATATGTGATTTTATCGTTTAGTTGCATTTTTTAATCCTCTGTAATATAATATCACTTTGTGCGCATGAAATACTATATGTGCATGGAATGGATTAACTACAACTTACGCGACGACGCCACGTCCATCGTGATTCCATTTCCTCCACAGCGAGGCGCGATTCCGTTTCTCCACTTGTCGCCAGTCGACAGCTCGCGGGATACGCGGAGGTGGTGCGACGGTTTGTTGCACAGCCAATGTCGTTCAAGCACAGGAACAGGCGGAGTGACACAAGCTGCAATCTTGGAATGGATAGAGTATAACCGCTGCAATCACTTTCTAAACTTCCCAACCCATTCACCTTCAACTCCTCATGAAAGTAAATTCCACTCCCTCGCCAACCTAAGCATAGGCTGCCTACCCTGTTTTATTCTGCTCCTCACCCTCTGAATCTTCTCTTGGTGTTGTTCCATCGTACTCTATAATCTACTTTAGTTAACAAGCTGACTAAGTTAACGCAACCTCTCGCCGTTCACCAACCGGTACATCCTGACAAGCATTTCCTGTCTTCTCCTTTCATTCAGTGAGTTCCATTCCAGGTCCTTCAGCTTCACAGAGGGCCGATAGTTCCCTTACTTCTCACCAGCCTGCCCTTGTCTTCAGTTATCCTTCACCCATCTTTGCTACCCGTCTTTGTATCTTCTCCAGTTCCCACACCTTTGTTTCCATGTACGGGCCCCACTCTGCTTCTGCATTCTTTTTTTTTTTCTTCACAGCACTACAGACTTATTCAATATCCTTCTAAAATTTAGTTTAGCTCTATTAAGCCTTTGCAATAAAAAATAGAGTTTAAGTAACTACAGTACAACTAAATTTAATATTAAAATAGTCCTCATGTACCTCCTTGTTTGCTACAATATATTGCTTAGATAAAATTGATCTGCAGTTATCTACCATGTGGCACTGTTTGAAGTTTGATAGCTTTGTTCTGGAAAATACTAGTGATTGTGCTGTACATCAATATTTATTGCTTGCACATTGGAAAAGAGAGTTAAAGATAGTGGTTTCCAAATGCCATCTCTGACATGTTCGTGGATGGGTTCACAGTAACCCCTTGTTGGTTTCCAGTTGGAGCAAGACGATGCAGCGACAGGCCACACTGCAGTCCCCTGGAGGCAGCAAGAATCGTGCTACGATCAAGAAGGAACTCTGTAAGCTGCATAAACTTAAACCATTCTGTTTTTTGCTTTGATTTAATGTGTTTAATTAATATTTTCACACTGATATTTAACAGACGACATTATATTGTGCCTAGTGCGACACAACTAGGTAAGATTGAGGACATAGATTGCAGCCTTATTGAGTAAAATATAGGGTTTCTCCGAGTGAAATGTGAGGAATTTTCATTGCAGAAACAAAAAGTGAGTGAAATCTAAGTTAAAACTGATGTCTTCCTTAAGGAGTTCTCAGATATTTCTTAAGATTTAGACCACGGTCATAGAAGTACAGGTCTAGACACTCGCCTATCTAACAAAGTATTTTGCTTGACCTCCCTGTTGTTTGGCTGTAGTTCGTCAAGTTACCGAGAATGTTGTACTTTTTGGCGCTGTAATCCATGCAGTCGGACTCAAACTCCGCCCACTTTTTTCCATTGTTAACATTACGAAGTAAATAAAGATTTCTGGAGCATGATTTTAAACTATGAGCTAAGGAAGTATTTAATAAATTGATAAAAATACGTTTTAATAAATTGTTTATCTTAGTGGGATGGAAGTGGGTGGAGTTTGAGCTCGACTGCCCTAACTGCAGTGCCAAAAATGTATAGCATTCTCGGTAATTTGGTGAACTGCAGCCAAACAACAAGGGGGTCAAGTTTCCAGGCGAGTGTCCAGACCTGTTCTTCTACGGCCGTGATTTAGACAAAACCTATCAATCATGGCACCCTTTAATAAAATGTTAGAATACTAATATTATGGGGGGAGAATAATATTATTTTTAATTTGTTGGTAATATGTTTGAGGAGGAACACTATGATGGTGTAATGGAACGAGAGCACTGGTACCTACGAGATAGTTTATAGGCCTATTAATTAAACATTTTTAATAAAAAAGTGATATGTTTTACCGAATTTATTCACGTCTAAGACACATATTTTTTCGAAAGTTTTTTGAAAAACATGGGTGCTTCTTACAATCAACTACCAAATTTTTTTTATGGTTAATAAAGGTTGACAAAGTATTTTTTTACTCTTAATATTCTTACATTTTTCGTTGCACTGTGCTTCCTGTTTGCTACAATTATTGTAATACTGTAAAAATAATTAAAAATTAAAGTCATTAACATGAGCAGGTGAATGTACCAGACGATAGAAAAAAATGTCTGTAGTACGTACGTCTTAGGCCCATAAAAAGTTGGTTCTTTTACATTATTTAAACTAGGTATTATAATGGATGTAATATTTTTTGCAGTAGTTTCATACAGAAACATGTTGCATACGTGCTTCATAAGGTGAAATTCATTACTTACAGCAAATAGGAAGCAAATTCTTCAAACACGCTGACACAAATGTTGTCCACCGTGATTGCCACCTTGGGCAGAGTTACGAGCCATCTAGTGGATATGGTAACAACACGCACATTGCCCATCTAGAGGGTAAAGCAACAACTACATGCATATCACGTACTGAACAGCGCTTGCATTGTTTGCCAAAAGAGTCAACTGCACGCTGTACCGATTATGATCATGTTTGTTTTGGCGCTAATTACGATACTTTGTGTACAATGGCAGAAAAACATGTGCATAACATTGCCTCATTAGAACAAAAAGTAATTATTTTAGCAGAAAATAATGGAAGCTGAGCAGAAGTTCGTATTTTGGAATTACCGTATTTACTTGAATCTAAGACGCCATCGATTCTAAGACGCACCTGCTTTTTTGGAAAAAAATTTGGGAAAAAAAGTTTTTACTGATTCTAAGACGCACCTTGCTTTTCAGAAATTTGTTACATAAAACAGCTAACATGCAACAATAAAATCTGTTTAAAGAAATATTAACCTTTATGTAACAAATATTTAATTACAAATTAAGAAAAGGGAAACTTACCTAAATGCATGATCACTAGTTTTCTGCATCCAATATAAATTTAGGCTTAGGCCTAACAGTAAAAACATTTTACAACAATTGCCTTAATTTGAAATTGAAAATTATTTACACATCACAGTCACTGTACTGTTTTCAATAACAAGCATTAACAAATAATTATCATAGCAGAAAAATGTAGAAAAGAATGAGTTCACTTATTATGGTATTAACAGCCATCATCTGTACCACTGTCTGTAGTGGATTCATTTTTGGAATCATCAAGCTCAAAGTCGCTGTCACCTTCACTGACACTATCTTGCCACAACTCGTCGTCCTCTGTTCCATCCATATTGTTTGAAATACAGCATTTTTAAAATGCCTTTGCTATAAGATCTTCAGGGATCCTATTCCAGGCATTCAAAACCCATCGCGTAACAACAGACAAAGGCGCCCTCTTTATCCTGCCAGCTGGTGTAAGTTGCCGATCTTCACGAGAGAGCCACTGGTTGTATTGCTCACGCACGCTGTCTTTAAAAGGCTTGTTGATGCAAACGTCTAGTGGCTGCAGCTGTGAAGTCATGCCACCAGGTATGACAACTTGATCACACTTATTGCGTTTCAGTTTCTGTTTGACGTCTTCAGTTAGATGCCCACGAAATGCATCTAGCACCAACATTGATGGTAAATTCAATGCATTTCCAGGTCTCCTGAGCCATACTTTATCACACCAGTCAAGCATGAGCTCATTAGTCATCCACCCTTTCTCTTGGACTTTTTACTAAAATGTCTCTTGGGAAAACTTCAGTTTTTTGTAGTGTTTTTCTTTTGAAAATAATGTAAGGTGGTAATTTTTTCCCATCTGCTGTACAGCACAGCATCACCGTAGCTCTCTGTTTTTCACCTCCAGTGGAAATTACTCTAACTTGTTTTTCCCTCTTCTCATTGACCGTGGTATTTGAAGGCATGTCAAAAAAAATTGGGGTCTGGTCACAGTTCCAATTTGCCCTAACAAATAACTGTTTGCCTTTCTCAACCTAATGGCATACCTCTGGAACTGTAGCAATTTCTCGAAGTCGGCTGGCAGTTTCTGAGAAATTGATGTGCGTCTGTGAATTGAAAAACCTTGTCTTTTCATGAATCGAAAAATCCATCCACGACTTGCCCTGAACTGGTGCCGTGCGATGCCAAGTCGCGTTGCAATCTCCATTGCCTTCAATTTTATTATTTCGCAAGATACCGCGAATCCACCATTCCGTTGCTCAACTACGAAATTTTTCAACTCCTCTTCGATTTGTGGGAAACGGCCACGTTTCGGCCCTTGGAAACCCTTCCTTGTACTTTTTGATGCAAATATTGCTTGATGATCTTTCCTCCAACGATGAACATTACACTCGCTGATTCCAAAATGTAAGCCTACTGCTCTGTTACCATTATTTTCTGCGAAAATAATTACTTTTTGTTTAAATGAAGCTGTGTAATGTTCACGCTTACCTGCCATTGTAAACAAAGTACGTAAACCAAAACAAACTGTCAAAATCGATACAGCCTGCAGTTGCTGCTTTACGCACTAGATAACAGCACTGTTCGGTACGCGTCATGCATAGTTGTTGCATTACTCGCTAGATGGCTCTGATTCAGTCTAAGCTGGCGCTGGCAGTCATGGCGGATGATGTTTACGTGTACACGCGCAAATGTTTACAGAATTAGGTCGACTTTTACCGTAAGGCATCAATATAATTTTATGAAACATTTTTCTATGTGAAACTACGGCAAAAGTTACTACAAACATTATTGCACCTTCTTTAAGTAATATAAGTTACAAAATTCGTTTGTGCCTAAATGCTAGTTTTCTATGTAATACGTTCATCTAGACGTATTATTTATTTAACTTTCATTTTTATTAGTTTTATTACTTCTGTTAAAAAAGTGTAGCAAAAAGTATGCACGGTGCAAAGAAAAATGTATGAATATATAGCATAAAAAAGTTTTTTTTGGCCATAAAAATTATTGGTAGTTGATTGTAAGACGCACCCATGTTTTTCAAAAAAAAATTTCGAAAATATATGCGTCTTAGAATCAAGTAAATATGGTAACTATTGTAATGTTCGCCGTGGGGCGACAGATAGTCGTGCAGTATATACTTGCATCCAGAAGTTCAAGGGAGGGTTTCAAGGGCTGAAATGTGGTCGTTTCACAGAAATTGAAGAAGAGGTGAAAAATTTTTTTGTTGCACGACAGAATAGTGGATTTGCAGTAACTTCTGAAGTAATAAAATTTAAAATATTGGAGATTGCAACGCGACTTGCAAATTGCTTTGCAGTCGGTGTCGCTTTCAATTTTATTACGTTGCACGATACAGCGCATCCACCATCCTGTTGTACAACAAGAACATTTCTCACCTCGCCTTTAAATTTCTGGGAAACGGCCACAATTCGGCCATTGAAAATCCTTCCTTGAACTTCTGGCTGCAAATATTGCACAACAATCTTTCTTCATCACACTCGTAAATTCCAAAATGTGAACTCACTGCTCAGTTTCCTGTATTTCTGCATCAATAATGACTTTTTATTTCAATGAGGCAGTGTAATGCACACTTTTTTTGGCTGTTGTACTCAAAACTGTGTGGTAATTAGCGCCAAAACAAATATTAATATCACAATTGGTACAGCATGCAGTAGACGTTTTCAGCATTAGATAAAAGCGCTGTTCCGTATGCCACATGCATGTAGTTACATTACCCGCTAGATGGGCGACATGCACGTGTTTACAGAAGTTGCTTGATATTTACAGTTAAGTCTTGAATTCATCTTATAAAGCAACATTTTTCTCTATGAAACTACATCAAAATATACATAACTTATTTAAAATTATGTGAAGGAACAGAATTTATAATTTGCCTTTAAGATATACTGCAGGTATTGTTTTCTACAAACTGGTACATTTAGCTAGACGTGTTACTCACTTATATTAATTTTTAATTATTTTTGTTGAAATAGTTGTAGCGGTAAATATAAAGATTAGCTACTCATCGTGTATCAGCCAAACTATTGATTTTAGACATACAGTTTATTGATTAAAAATGTTTCTAGTGACATTCTAAATAGTCCTACGTAAAAAAAATTTTTATTAGGTTAGGTATTTGGGTTAGATTAGGTTAGGTAAAATTATGTTATGTTAGGTAACCTGACCTATCCTTAGGTTAGGTAAAGTTAGGTTACCTAACTTAACCTAACCTAATCTAACTTAATATAACCCAACAACCTAACCTAAACTAACATAAAAAATGTAACCTAAGAAATTTTTTTTAACTTAGGACTACCTAGAACATCTGTAGAAACATTTTTCATTAATAAACTATGTACAGTCTAAATTCAGTAGTGTTTGGCTGTTACACAATGAGTAGCTAATCTTCTTGATATTTACCGTTGTAGCAAAATGGAAGCACAGTGTATTGAAAAACGTAAGAAAATTAAGTGTCGTGAAAACTAGTTATATATTTTTTGTGGCCGTGAAAAACATTGGTAGTTGATTGTAATACGCATTCATGTTTTTAAAAAAAATATGAGTCTTAGAATTGAGTAAATACGGTATCTTTTGTCATACCTCTGGTGTTCTTAGCCCTGATTTCATAATACGCGTACAACCCTGTTATAACGTTTCTGGATATAACATTTTCCTGCATATAACATTTTTTTTCACTGGTCCCTTGAGAAACGTTATGACAGGGTTCTTTGTATTGTGTTTAGCCATCATTTATAAATATATCATGATGTGTTTTATATAGGCAACATGCAAATATGAATTGTAATGTTTTCTGAATTCTGTCTGTATATAGGCTGTTCAGTATAAACTGACCACTCAGCAGAACTTGTAATTAATATTTTGTTTTATTGGGCCAATAGCTGTTAACTTTTGATAGTGTTGAAACGTTTACACTGGTGTTTAGTTACATGTAAGTTTTCATATTAAAAATAGTAAAGATGATTGTAAAACTGCTGAAAGAAAACTTTATGCTGTGCTCACTTTATTGTGAACAGCCTATACTAATATGTCAGTGATAATAAATAAGTTATGCGATCATTTTGAACTATAGCTATAGTTGGTGTACACTCTTGCAGGAAGTGGTATTAGTATTGTGGATTTTTCAATTAAATTGAATTTTTTTTTTGTAACATTGTGTTTTTTCTTCGTAGTCAGAAACAATTTTCACTGCATTTACTTAATTATAGAGGTTTAATTTCCACGACTGTGTAACAATTGGATCCTTCACCTATGTTACAACAATCTGGGGACTTTCCCGCCAGGGATTATCCCCAAGTTAATTTTTTATTTTGGCTGGGGTATATTCTATTTTCCTCACCCTTGCATACAGATAAAAGTGTAAGTTTTAATACAGTTAAATCTACATTGAAATTAAGAGACTTTAGATCCATGTTTGTATTAATATCAAACTCTAATAACAAAATTATGCAATTTTTACTGTACCAAATATTTAATTTATATGTAAAATGTTAAAAATTAAAATAACATTTTACATCAGGGGTCATTCTTTAAATTCCTATAGATTCATAATTTTCTTATCGTGTTATGTCTGGGCAGGTTACTATGGAATACATTTACGTGCTGTTATAAATGTTGTATGGTTTTTCAATTTGTAATGAAATCTATTAATATTTCACAGCAAGTACTTTAACAATTTTTTCATAAAAAATTTTTTTTATAAATGTAGGTTTGTTAATAGAAGTGATGGTTTTTTAATATCCTTGTGTCATAATGATGCTAGGCAGTGCTCTTAAGATCTATTGTGGTTCCGTTTTATTGATCACTGGAAGAGTAGTTGTATTGGGGTGTCGCAGCAAAGTTAGAGCCCGTCTGTGTTACAGTTGGCTGGAGAAGGTCATACAGCAAGCGGAGCTCTGGCCAGGTACTGTCTGCAACACCAGAAAGGGCTCGAAGTGGCAATTCGTCTGTCGACTTTGTGGCAAGTTCTTTGAAGATACTGCAAAGCACTCACCGCAGGATGCCATTTGTTGCAACTGTTGTCACGGGGGAGGTAAGCGCTACCACAAGAAACAGTTCTGTTGCGAGCATTGTACCCGCAGGTTTTCCGCGAAGGCTAACCTGGTTGGGCACATGAAGTCGCACTGGCCGCAAGTCGTCCCAGAGTGCAACATCTGCGGCGAGACGTTTTCGAGGCCCAGCCACTTGCGCAGACATTTGATGATCCATGCGGGAGTTAGAAAGTTCCTCTGCGATGTCTGCGGCAAGAGGTTCTTACAGAGTGACCACCTTAAGAGGCATAAGATGCGCCACACTGGCGAGAAGCCGTACGAATGCATGTTCTGCGGACGGAGGTTTATGACTCGTGATTACCTGAACAACCACATACTTACGCACACCGGAGAACGTCCTTTCTCGTGCGCAGAGTGTGGGATGTGCTTTCCTTCCCAAAATGGTGTCAACGTTCACATGCGCACACACACTGGTGAGAAACCACACAATTGCATCATTTGCCAGAAAAGTTTTGCATATCAGTCATCACTGAAGGTGCATTCCCTCACACACACTGGAGAGAAGAAGTTTCATTGTGACCAGTGTGATATCAGTTTCACTTTACTTAAGAATCTGAAGCTTCACCAGATGTCTCATGTCGGTGTGAAACCTTTCTCGTGTGAAACCTGCGGGAAGTTGTTTGTGGACTTTGAAAAGTTTCAGACTCACGTGGAGTTTGTAGATTGTGGTACATTATTGACGTGTGCACACTGTGGTGCTACGTTCAGTGAGCGCCCAGCTCTCACACGACACATAAAAAAACACATAAATGATAAGCCATACAAATGTGAGACTTGCAGCAAGTGTTTCAAAGAACGATACCTGTTGAGGACACACATGTTCGACCACGTGGAGGAGAAGCCATTCCCATGCAATGTATGTGGGAAAAGTTTCAAGACTTCCAGCCTCCTCCATGCGCACACCATCATACACTCAGACGAACGGCCATTTCGGTGTGAGTTCTGCGGTGCAGGATTTGCGCGTGGGTCTCACCTACGCACACACGTTCGTATACACACGGGTGAGAAGCCGTTCAGTTGTGGCCACTGTGAGGCCAGATACAAGAATAGCAGCAGCCTAAAGATTCATATCCGTACCCACACGGGTGAACGACCGTTCGTTTGTCCTTTGTGTGGTCGGTCATTTGCTGTGCGCTGCAATTTGAAGGCTCACGTGAAAGCTGTTCACAGCAGGTGTAAAACTGATTAATGTTCTATATTCGATGTGTTGGGGTTTTTGAGCTGGTATTTGTCTACGCTTGCAGGCTTATTTTAGTGTAGTTTTATTTCTTTATTTGTAAACTTCTTACTGGTTTCTGATCCCTTGCATAACACAGTGTTGTTACTTTTTTGACCTATTCTGTTGACTTAGTCTTTATGCCGAATGCTTCTAGCACTTAATGTCATTATCAGTTTCTGTTCTGTAGTCTTACATGTGCAAAACAGCACCTTTCATTTTATATTTTCTTCATTCTCATGCTATCATCACTTTTCAGCTTTGACACCTTTAACAACAGTAAATCATTAGTTCTAAGTCTGAGAGATTAATCTATTGCATTCACAGTTTACCGCCCATTACTACCGTATTGGTACATTCTGATGATGGCGAACAAAGAACTGTGCATTCATGGCTGTTATTACTGCAGTATATCGTGTCATATGGCATGTAATAGACCGTTCTACACCTGGTGCAGAATAAGTCCTGAGCCTGGGTGGGCGACTATTGCAAAAATAGTGTATGTGTGCGAGTCATGGTAAGGGGAGGCAAAGAGGCACACCCATATTGCTCATTTTTTTGACACCACCACCATACGTGCAGCTACTTTACGGAGTCCTTTTATCCCTGATTCACGTGTGATGTAACTCGAGCTAGGACTTATTCAATGCCTAGTGTACATGGTGACATCACAAGATGAGTGATGTTACAAGACTTGCATGTTCACATTTATCTACTGGTGTATCCAATCTAAAACCAGGTCAGTAGTAACATAGCATTTACTGTATTTGCCTGTCTTCATTGGTGTTATGCTCTTATATTGTACGCTATATCATCTATATCCTCCTTGAAGCCTTTTCAACTTCTAGCTTAAACATTGTCATGAGGAATTTTTTCTCATCAGGTGTCAACTTCTCACTTCTGTTGTTTATTTTTGATCTTGCCTTATATGCTATCACTAATACACATCACTTATCCTTTATTTCTGCTGCTCTAATTTTGCGAGCAGCTTGCTTATTTATTGCGTGGTGATGTTAACAAATTCCAGTTCTGGCAACATGCACTTACTACACTAGACCCCCGATTTTACGAACCCTGGATTTTACGAAGGTAGCGATTTTACGAATATACTGTCGGGAACCGTCAAAAAATCGAAAAAATTAAAAAAAAAAAAGTTAAAACTGTTGAAAAATGTGACTGCGCACGTCGGAGAGCAAAGTTCGGCCGCCGTGCGACAGCTAGAGTTACCTGCTTGTCTCACGGCCGGCAGAACACCCCCCTCTCCCACATACCTTCCAAACATCAGCGTGGGAAACAACTTGCAACGCGTTTCCCGGGAAATTTCAATCTGTACCCTCACCCCACCCCCCTTGACAGAACAATATCTTGCGGAGTCCGCAACCCGAAACCCTCCCCTTTCCCCTAGCCATTATGAGCTCGCTTTCACGCATATATAATGCCGGTAAAGATA